>JARHVA010007188.1:537500-630000 GCA_037957365.1 Torreya grandis
ACATCAAATTTTGATAGAGTGATTTAGGAGTGGAAGGAAAATAATGTATCATCCTTAACATAATTCTCTTCTCCATCTCTCTAAGAATACCACAATCAACATAACCTTCCCAAAGTCCTAAGTTGGTAGGGCACTCTATCACGTATCAAGAAAACCAATGAAGTATAATTTACTCCCTCCCACTCCTTTTGTGAATGAGAACCTATTACATTGAGGGAAAAATATGGGTATTCAGATGGAAAAGATAGCTTGTCAAGAAAGGAAGATGAGGTAGCAATCCTTATAAGTTTTAAAGAGGTTGTAGGTGTAAGTGGATCTCAAAAAAGTCATGATGAAGATGTGGTGAATGAATATGAGTAATAAATAATCATTGGAATTCCCCTTGATGGATAAGAAATCAAATAAACTTATAAATATGAGGATAAGTTTATACCTTCTGGCCAAAAATTGGATAGCCCTCATGCTATCATGAATTATTTTAAAAATTAGTCAAATTTCATGGTTTTGAGCCTGAAGGATCTTATGATGACATAATAGTATTGAAATCATATGATACACTCCCATACTTTATGAAATAAGAATAAAATTAGATTGAAGAGGTTGATGAAAGCATGAATGAGGTAAAGACAACTAATTTAGCAAGAGGCAATCCAAAAAATAACTCACATGATCTTGTTATTAAAGGCACAAAGACTCCTAATGAGCTTCATGATGTTTGGTATAAATTATACTTTGATTTAATTGAAGATATTGATCACCTTGTAATTGTATCATTGAATAATAAAAAGGAGGCTACAAATTCTAATGAACTTGACATCATAGTGGCAAGTAAAGCTCAAGAAGGTAATCATCATGGTTTGAGACTTGAAGAAGAATAATCAGGTTTGGAACAAGAAAAACATGATGGTCTCTACCTTAGATGGGTAGATGATCTTCCATTCTTCATGGATGAAGAATAATACCAATCTAGTTATCATGGATTGAGTCTTGATAAAGGGGTTCATGATGACCATGCAATAATTGATCAAGTTATAGCTAAACATGAAAGAGATAGTCATGAAGACACCTTGGTCATTAAACTTATTGAGCCTCATGAGTAGGATAGAGTTTTAAGAATCAAAATGTAGATATGATTAGGGTGATATTAAAAATTTTGAAGTGTTTGATCAACCTTTTACCCCTAAAGATAATGATAAGAATGAGAGCGAAGTTGGCATACCTTCAAGTAATCAAGAAGAAGCTTCTTTTATGCAAGAGCTAGAAAGAATTTAATCATGTTTGGAGAGTAAATCTACAACCCATGAGGAGAATGTTATAATTACTATTTTTATCTAATGAGCATGGTGAATACATGAGTGAGAATGATCTTAAAGAGAACATCATGGTTGTTGATCTTATTGAATATCATGAACAAGTTTAAGGATATCTTGATAACATGTGGCAATCCTATTTGGACATGTTCAAGGAATTTGAAGAGTTGGATAGGTTAACATCTCTAGAATATCATAATAAAGTTGTTGATGAGAATTGAAAATATCTTATCAATCCAATAATTAATAAAAGCCACCATCAAGAGGTTCAAGTTCATGGCGTAGCAAGCTATGATGAAGATGATACTCTTCAGGATGAGTATGAGATGGAGCTTAAAGAGCCAATATAAGTAAAGGTTGTTGTTGTCTCCATGAATCAAGTAATTTATGAGCTTCAAGATGAATTTGTCTTTATTGGAGACATATTTTATATTGTTGATCCATTTGAGGTCAAGCCAAATTTAGTGGTGTTCAAGAAAAGAGTTGATAAAGAAAAAACTAAGTATGAAAAATAGTTTCTACATCATTCTTATTTGACTAGGAATCAAGGATTTTTCCTTTTGATCTAGGAGGATCGATTTTTAATGGTTAGTCATATATAGTAATTTATTGTTTTGTCTTTCATAAGTGCTTATTATCACATAGTATGTTTGTTTCTTATTCTTGTGTGTTGGTGAAGGAAATAAACTATTTTTTTCTTCTCAAGAGGTATGTAGGTCAATTCTCAAGGTCATTTTTAGTTTGTGTTAAACTGAAGTGAATTTATATCCCAATGGAGACAAGAAGGCAACTGATCTAGATGCATAACAGGTATACAATCCCATGAAGTTGCCAAATATATTAGCCAAAATTGGCCACCGTGAAGGGGTACAACTTTAAATTTTGCTTCTAGACTTGTTTACCTTTTTTAATATCCTTTTGAGAGTTTTGGTCTTGGTCCATTGACCAAGATTTGTCATAAAAAGATGTATTGTCAAGTGTATTTGGTCATTTTAGGGTCTCTTGCAAGGTCTAGTCAAGAAGAGTGAATCCAATTCCATAGTGTTGTTATTATTAGAGTTTGAAGATATGTTTTTGGAAATATTAAGATAAATTTGGATAAGCTAAGGTAATTATGGTTTATTCGTTTTACTTGTTTCTAGCTCTTCCTTACGTAGGAATTCATTGTCAAAAGTCATGAAGGTCTAGGTTAGTTAAAATAAAATTTTCTAGAGAGGAATGGTTATATGTCAAAGAATTAAATGTGATCTTAGACCTAATTGGTTTATATTAGTTTTCACTAACCCTCTTGAAAGTATTTCATACCTTGTCAATGCATTATCAGGCTTGTCAATTGGCTCAAAGTCAAATTTATGATTTATAAAGAAAAGGGGAACTTGTAAATTCACATTAAACATGGTATATTTCATAACATGGTCATAGAAGATCACTTTGGAAATTATGATGTAGGTTTCAGTTTCATCCTTTCTCAAAAAGGTAGTTTCAAGAAGGTTTATGAACTTGAAAAGAGAATAAGAGATCGCCTAAATGCTTTTCAAACACGGGAATCATCCCATGACCTTATCCAATTCAAATCCAAATTTTTCAAGACTTTATAGGTCCAAATAAATTGAAAACCCACTCCATTTCTCTATCAATCCCTTTGCAAGCTATTGAAGGCCATTTTAAAGTGTTCATTTCATGAAGAGGAAAGAGAGTTGGATCCAATTATATTAGGGGTGGATATGGTCCCTTATTCCATTGAAAACATAGGAATTAGTTTGATGATTTAAGGGATATGATTTATGAACAATTTTTAACAAGTTAAGTAGCCCAAAACCCTCTTAAAACCCCCATGAGGTAAAAAAGAAGGTGTTAAGACTAGCATAGTCATCTACAGGTCTGCCTATAGGTTGGGATGTGTCAAATAGGGTTTTCAAGTAAAGATGAGTTTGAGAAGTATCATAGGTTCTGTGAGAAATAATAATAAATTTTAATAATGTTTAAGTTCCATTAGAATTACATGAAGTAATATAATGATCAAGATCAGTCCAAAATAACCTCATGATGATGCATGCTAAATAAAAATGCATCAATGTATAGGTAGGGTACATGCCATAATTCTTATTTTAAGGCCTTGAAATCAGTTTTGGAAATTATTTTAGTTTAATATAATTTTTAAACACTTCAACCAAATCTCCCATAATTGTCTCAAACATACACTCAATGCTTATATAGTCTAAATGTGCACCCATAACCTCCAAGAAAAGAACGAAGGCCTAATGAGCAAACACTTGTGAGGTCTTGATTATTAGCAAAAATGAGATATAATTTGATATGATTAAATAAAAAATATAATATAATCTCATATGATCATATCAAAAATGTATAAAACTCTAAAAATCATTATTGAGTTTCCCTTACAGGGTACAAACCTAAATAACATCAATTTAGTGCTTGCAAACTAAGCTAGAGATTTGGAGACAATTTGAGATGTTTCAAAGAGATTTGAATCTAAAAATTTATATAAAATATCAGGGAAAATATGAAAGGGATATTAATACCAATATAATGTCATCAAGTGTTTGAACTAAGATAAATGTATACCTATAAGTTTGCAGACATGTAGGTCCACATTTTCAAGAAAGAGGGACAAACCTTGTATGAATTATGAGGTTTGAATAATGAATGAAGGATAAGAGCCATGTAAATATGTTAATAAATTATTTTAATTCATAATAAAAATAAGATCACTAAATAAAAACCTTCTCTTGAACCCCTACAAGCATCAAGACCAAAGAAGCACTTTTAAGCCTACTAAACAACTTCTTTTGTAAGCCTATTTGCAAGAATCTAAGAGAATGTGCAATGAGTTCATTAAGATTGTAGTTTTTATTTATATAATAATTTTATGGAATACATGAATTGTATTTTAAGGTATTTATAAGGTTTATATGTTCATTGAAAAGACAAAATACACTTACAACCATGACACAGTCATCAATGCACACATAAATTTAGGAAACTTGCCATGTTGAAGAGGTACAAAGGGTTTTCAAGGGAAACCAATTGTTGTATGGGTTAAAGGAATTTTATTAAGACCTTATACATGTGTTTTTGTTTCTTATAAGTTCCATATAACTCTCCATACCCATTTTTATT
Source organism: Torreya grandis (assembly GCA_037957365.1). Lineage (NCBI taxonomy): Eukaryota > Viridiplantae > Streptophyta > Pinopsida > Cupressales > Taxaceae > Torreya > Torreya grandis. The sequence goes on from JARHVA010007188.1 coordinate 541,952, forward strand.
TATTATCATCCTACTTAGGGCTATGCATGACCCACCTAGGGCTAGAAAGCTTGCAACTTGCATAACTTAAGTTATAACTAATAAAAATTCCTAAAAGTTTTTCATATGAACTTATTTAATGTTCCTAACAATAATTTTTATGTTTTGGAGCAGTTATGTATGGATTTTTATGGCGTCTAATATTGTAGGCATGCATTAGGCTTAATTGGGAAATATGGGTATTGAGACAGTGGATCTGTCTTGAGAGTTGGGTAATGAAAATTTGGGTGAATCTGAAATGGGAGAAAGGGTAATTAAATATACCATTATTTTTCCTATATTCCATTTTTATGTATCAAACCAAGGATATTTCTGCCAAAATAGGGTTATAAGGAATAGACCTCCAAGTGAGCGAATGTGAGAACTATGAATGAAATTGAAGAACAAAGGTGGAAAGATGATGGTATGTAGGTATTCAAAAAAATTCTAAGGTTTTTAGACTCCAATAATAAGACTTTTAATTTATTTAACACTCCTAGGGGTAGTTTCAAGAACTCAAGGATGAGTCATTAAGCCAAACATAACTCCTATGCCAACTTAAGAAGATTGTCATCAAATAGAGTGCACACATATTGAAGATAGAACTCACAAATGTCATTTGGTAGGTTCTCTTTCTTGTAAATTATTTCATGAATGCTTCATATCAATCATTGGCTCTTGACACCTCTCGTATCTCTCTCTTCTTCCTTCTCCTATATGTGTACCTGATCTTGGGATTGTAAGAATCCTTTTGTTGGATATGGCATAGCCCTGTCCAAATGAACACTTGTACTTTGCCTCTAAAATGAATGAAATTGAATTTTATCGTTATCTTATGCTTGAAACTAATATATTTTTCATGTTAGTTGATCAATGCTAGTGATGGTGTATGCAACCTCTTCTCATTTGTCCTCTCTTCTTATCTACTTGTAGGTGTTAGTCATCCTTGAAAGTTACATAGAGTGATTTCAATAGCATTGTGTGGGTCAAAATTGGAATCATTCATTAGTGTCTTTTAGCCCTCTTGATCAACTCCCTTAGTCTATGAATCATGCTATAGCCTCTATGTGAAACACTCATATTTGGAGACACCATTTGAGTTGTGCAATTATATTGAGCCATAGTTCACATTATTAGTGCATTATAGGTGGGTGGAGGAGGTAAATTTGGTGCATCAGATCCCTAATTTAGTTTATTTTCAATTCTCTCTATCATTTTTCCCTTACAAGTAATAAGCCTAGTTTTTAGTTTCTAAGTGAAAGCATCAAGGGAGATATCCCTATCTATAGGTTCTCTTTAACTATAAGGCTACCCATAAACTTTGAAGAGTTCCCATGATATAAAGTGAGGAGGCTTAAACACCCTCCCTAAGGGTACAAGATATTGATGACAATTTATTTTCAAACACTCAATCATACATCTTTGCCTCATGACACTAAGCCAACTTACTTTTCATCTATCATGAACACTATCAAGGAAATTAAGGATGTTCTATATTTTTCCAGTGAGGATTTTACATCATAGTAAGTTATTGATCAGAATATACCACTCTTCATTTAGTCACAAATAGATACCACCACAATTAAATGATTTCTAATTGATAATTATTCTAGACCTAACATATGCAACCTCATATATCTATAGACTATGGGGGCTGATATAGCATCCATTAAAAAGGAATATAATATTATCATAGGTTTTGATGATATTATTATACAAACACTAGGTTCTATTACATTGGATATTATGATTGGGCCAAAAACCCTACCTAAACAGTTTCATGTGATACCTAATCTTTTGCACTACAACTTATTACTTGGGAAACCTTGGATGCATGATATGGAGGTCATATCCTCTACCTTGCATAGATGCTTCAAGTGTTTATATGACATATAATTATACACCTCTCCAATAGATAATCAACCATTCAAATATTACATAGTCATCGAGCTGACCACCCCATGTACACCTGCAGATGAGACACCTCATGTTTTTATAAAGTCCCCACCTCAAAAGATTTTGATTGAAAAGATGCATATGTACTGAGTTGGGGAATATAAAAGCATTATTGCTACACACATTACAAATCCTCCTATAGCACAGTTACCTTAATTCATGATAGAGGAGGACCCTCCTATAGTATAGTTGTCTCCACCCAGAGTAGATAATGGGATTCTCATAGCATAAATATCATTAGTTTTTAATTTAGAGTATGTATACATTCCTAGATTTTATATAGATTCCCAAGCCACCATAGAGGATGATCCAACACCCATTGGCATTGATGACTACTTATGTGGATTGAGCTTCACACCTATAGGCCATATATAGTATAAAGATTATTCTAAGGTAATCATGCATTTTTATACACTAGTTCCACCACCAGTTCATAGTCATATAGCTACATGCCTACCTACTCAATTATATTTAGAGGTAGATCCGTTCATTCACTTAGTACATATGGTTACATATATGGATATGGACCTAGTTATACTAATTCAAGCAAGTAGTGAACATGATAGACCACATCAGATTCTATATATATTAATTGATAGATGATTTATAGCATTACCCATAGTTAATCATAGATACATTAGTAGATTTTAATAGTAGGAAGGTCAACCCTTTTATCATTTTCATAGGCTTACATGATATGATATAGATACATTCTCAACATTGCAAGATAAGTTGAATAATTTTAAGGCTCAAGGCACTACTCAGATTATATATCCTCCACCTCTAAAGGTACATGCACCATGATAGACTTGTCATCAACATAAATACTCACATAATGTTATATTGATTATGAAGATTTTTATTTAGGATAAGTACATGCCACACGTTACCACAGATGATGATTCTAATCCTAATACTTGTACTTTGGCATTTTTTAGCACATAGGACATCAAGATAATGAGCTACAACATGCCATACATTCCAAATATTCCATAGGACATATCACACTACTAGTTATATGTGGCCCCAAGGTGGCCAACACATTATTATTTATCATGAGCATGAGCAATCATATATATGTTACACTTGGTAGTACATGGTTATAGGTGATGGATGCCACAATTGATCAATCAGATAGATGTTTGACATTTGGTCATGAGAGACACATGGCTCATATTCTACATTATGGCACACATGATAACCATATGGTTAAAATAGATACTCCATGGTCTAATGTGGTTTACCCTGGGACCACATGAGAGTCATATTACACAGTAGATCAACACACTATTTAGATGCATAGAATCTAAACTAACATCAAAGATAAGGCTACACTAATACACACAATATGGTATAATGATCATGATAATGAGGACTTATTTAATTTTAGATAGATCTAGTATTTGACATTAGATGACCTCCCACCTGCTCCATTGTTTGATTATCCACATCCCATGGATGTGATCTTAGGTTTATAGAGACATTACACTTCAATTGTACACTATCTAAATTATTTATAGCATTTAATTGTACATATATTATGTCTAAAAAAATACAAAAACAATATAATATGCCAAAACAAAAACATTCAAATATTTAGTTAGAAAATACAAATTATAGATTGTGTGCATTTCCATGTTACATTTCTTATATTTTATAGACACTACATATGTTAGCTATCTTAGTATAATCAATTTTACATGCATACATGCTTCACATGTTCTTATCGAGTGTTCACATATACTTATATGACCTAGGTCCACTACATAGATATAGCTTTGTTATTATCTACCCATTGGGGGCATATACACAAATACTTAGGTTCTTCATTTGATACATTTACCCATTTATGGGCATCCAATACATAGTTTCAATTTTTAGGTTACATCTTTCTAAAATATACATCACATATTTAACATTGTTATATCTTGATATTGATCATCCTACACATACTTATATTCATTAGTTGACTACTATTAATTTAGACTCAACTAATGTACATCTTTTCTCTTATACATATTTGTACCATATGCTCACGCATAATTTATTTTTCAGCTTTCCTAGTTTAGACTTGAATGTGTATCTATTATTCTTATATTTGATGGAATTTTAATGTCATTACTTTATGGTTCTATGACACTTCTTTTCATTGTATATATTCTTTGGACATGTTCCCATGTCCTTGTGTGTGCCTTCCTGATTGTGTATTCATACATTTGAACAGGTCCTTCCATGTGGATCTAAGACAAATTTCTTGTTGTTTTCATATATGGACATTTGAACATGTCTTTGTATGTATTTTTATCATATTTAGTGACATGTGCCCATGTCCCTTGTATTTTGGCCCATTGGCCTACTTTGCATGCACCATGTGTGTTGTATGTATGTTTTATTATATGTATCATAGCCATGACACTTGTCTTTTTCTTGTTACACACTCCAATTTTAGATACCATGAAGGACCTCATAAATCTTCCCTTTCTACTTGGGTGCCTTGATGGACATTATGTCCCATCCCCCTAGGTAGATAATTATTACCTAGATTTACTATTCATATACATTTTTATATCTATCTTGATAGCCTTGTCAAGGTAGATCTATCATACATCGTACACTATAAATTTATTCTCAGATTATCTTACATTCCAATGTCATGTATACACATTATATTGGTCTATTTTACAGATATCATATATGCTTTGACTAACACACAACTTGCAAAGCTTTTTATTTTAAGGAAAATTCTTACATAGGTTCAATAATTCCCATCAAAAGAGGGGTCATTCATAGAGGTTTGTCACAAAGATCAAGGTATTTGAATGCACTCAAAGTACAGTTTTTAGCACATGGGCACAAATTACAAAAATCAATTTTAGGAAAATGCAGTGAGAAATAGTGACATGGAGATCAATTTTAATTGTATAGAAATATTAAAAATTAGACATTAACACCAAAATTAAGACACTAGAACCACCAACACTATTGTCCAAGATGTGACACTATTGTCTAGTAGCCTCAATTTTAGAAAATTCTATATTGGTTAGAAATGTACAGTAGGTACAGTCTAGGTTTGCATAGATTCAATTACAAATTATCAATTTTGGCTCAATTTACATAGATTCATTCCAGTTTACTTAGATTAGTGGCATCATGCTCCACATGATCATTTCCATTTTAGTTTTAGATGCTAATTTACATATTATTATAATTTAATCTAAAATTCATATACTCAGATATCAAATTAGGGGGTATGTGCATAGTACATTATTTACTTTTTCTCACTTATGCACTAATGGATTAGATGACATGACAAAATACACGTGAATATATACATTATACACACTAGATATCATGTTCGAAGTTACACACCATATTGATTCCTTCATTTGTAGTGGTTGGCATTCTCGAGTGGCCTAAATCTACTTAAATTCCTAAGTGGCCCATGGTTACATAATATTTTGGAGTGGCCACAGAGTTGACACATATAGTTCTAATTTGAGTTACATATCTTTTTTTACATCATGCAATTTTAGTTTTAGATGCATCTACTAAAAATGGGTGGGCAATGATGGAGACATAATCTACTTGAGTTCTTGAACCACCTACATTAGAGGGATGGATACACCATTAGTTATATCCAAGCTATTCATAGGTTATGATCAACCAAATAGGGGTAGGCAATGATGGAGTAAAAACTAGATTGAGTTCCTGATCCACCCACACATGGGGATTGAGTAAGCCATTAGCTCAATCCAATATGTTCACCCATTGATCACTATCTACACACACACACATAGGTTATCACTAGATTTATACATTGGTTCACATACCCAGTGAGGTGTATTCATTAGTTTCCTCTATCTTATTTATTTACCTAGTTTGTCTTTTGCTTTTGATATCTCTTAAGTAATGATTAATTTTATACATGTTTCATTTGTAGAAAACATAATGGAGCATTTTTCACATACTCCGATCCAAATTCATGAGATTCACCTCTTAGGCAAGTCGAGGTATGATTCTTTTTCCTTTATCATAGTCATTTCATATTGTTGCATTTCTAGAATAAAGCAGGGAAATGTAATCATCTAAAAATGACACTTGAGCGCTAAGAGTGTTACTTGAGACCACCTATCTGTAGATTCACCCTATAACCATCTTAGGGCCTATTTAGACACTTATCCATCCTTTTTGTGGGCCTCACATGTCCCTAAACATCTCTAAAGTAGTCACAAACCTTCAATTCAACATCTTGCCCCCTAGTGCCTTAGGTTCTACCACGTAGATACTAGTACCATAATTGAGATGGGAGCACCCAATGGCAATAGTGTCCCAGTTTGGGTGCTATTATCCTTTTACCTCATTTTATTACCAACATATATATTTTCAAATCAAAAACCACTAGGGTCAGCCTAGACCTATTTTAAGACTCATAAAAGCACTAAAACAATATATATATATACATGAAATTTAGCCCTTTATATAATATATGGAAATCAAATGCAAATTACACAAATAAACTTAGAAAAAGTTGTGCACAATCAATGATATCAATCCCTATTATACTTGACTTATACATTCAATCATCTTTGACATTCCTAATATCAGATTACTCAAATTTCCAATCTCAAGCACACTCATATCACTCAAGCTGACATTCATACTATCTTCACTTGAATTTTCACCATCACTTAAGTGGGGATAAATACATTAGGATTGATCCCTCCTTAGAGTATTATTATGTAATCAACTCTCATCAGAGTAGTGTGTTGAAGATGTCCAAATTACCCCATTAACATCACACTTTTCTACTTGTACCAACTGGATGCTCTAGCAACATGGAGGTTTAGGTTTTACATATAAAATTAGTCAAAAATAGATCACCTATAGGGAATCAAAAATCCTATGCACAAGAACATGCTTGTCATACCTAGATATAGGTGTACTTAAATGCTTAGAACAATTATACATAAAGGACATCAGTGATAAAATAGGGACATTAATGCCATATGGCACTACTTTCCAATTAGGGAGCTACTATCCAAGAAGAGTTATAATACATAGATCCTATCCAGGATGCTCAGATCTCCCATCTCAATAAATTTATAACTAAGTAATTATTTAAATTATTTGTTGATATTTTTATAAAGTTAAAACTAGGTAAATTATATTATATATAAATGGTTGTATTTATTGCATATTTCTGCCCTCATTTACTATACTCAAACCTTTAATAACCTAGGGATTAAACTCCATAACCCTTAAAATTTAAATCATATATTATCTTGTTTGATAAGTTCAAGGACTAAGATATTAGCATGTGTGTTGTTTAATTTATCAATAAGTTCATATCCCTTAGATTTGATCATAATTTTAGGCTTAAGAGGCACTTGTTATATATTAACTGGTGGTGGATTATGATGGGCACCTTTACCTTTTCATGTAGTGATAGCATGGACTACATAATCCAATATAATTTATGGGAAAATAATGGGTACAAGATGGTGGTTGTCATTCAAATAAGGTTTAGGTGGAATAAATGTTTGATAGCATGCATATTGGCACCTAGACACTCATTTTATTATATTACAAAAAGAGTTAAAAAGAGAGATTAAATGTTGATTTTATTTTAAGAGACTCTTATTATATTGATAAATTCATTTATTTCATTGGAGAAAAGGTTTGATTAAGAAATCGTAATGATAAGTTATGGCTATAACTATAAATTGTAGTATAAAATGGCCTATACATGCATTTATACTAAACATAATTTTAGAAAGGGAAATATAATTTTTAAATTTTGAATATTTTGAAATCGAAAACCAAAAACCAAAAATAGCAAAATAGAAAACCATAGACCAATCTACGATTTTATGAACCAAAGGTCGAGTTCACCAAAATTTTAACCATATATTGATTTATAAAATGGGGGATAGTGTTAAAAATATATAAATTATTAATAAAAAAGTGATAAATAGATCTATATTAGGCCAATTAATTTACAAATTGAGATAAATAATTTTCCAAATTAAACACTAGGATATGCTAAATATATCAAGTAAAACCATTGATTGATGTTGTAATATTTAGAAACAAGAGTACTTAGCTAGTTTACTATGTGAATTTAGATTTGAGCTAAAATGGGCTGGAAGTGGACTAGATCAGTATCTTTGATCAGTCACCAGACTCTAAAATTTAACAATTTATGACATCAGATGCTTGCATTGAATCTAAACTATTGTGTTAACACACTTGTCTAATCTAGATTCAAGTGTCTAGTATGAAATATCCACTAGATCTAGATGGGATCAACTAGAACATTTTGAGTTTTCTTTCACCTTTCTTCTAGTGTGGTAAGATCTCATACACAAGCTTTCTCTTTTTCTCAAATTATTAAACCCTAACTCTTCATCCTTAGAGTAACTATAGGAAAAATGGGTTAGTAGGCTCATGGTGTCAAGCTAACCCTAAATACCCCTCTAACAATGGGTGTATTATACATATCCATTACTCAGAAGATGGAATCAGAGTAATTTATTTCTCTCCTAATTTATTGGCTTGTGTGTACACATGGGTGAAATATGTGGAAATCAAGTACATACAATGATGTAGTCTGTAACTTGGAAAATATGACTCATGCACTACTCCTTCATTAATTCAAACTAGTAGATAGACTAATCCTATGATTGATATTGAAATAGGAAAGAATAGGGTAGCTTTTCTCACTTTAATGCTCAAATTAATGTTCTTTTGATAGCTCTATATGTGAAAGGTGTGAATTTTCTAGGTGAGTTATGAATAAGGATTGATCTTGCATATATACCAATACTTTTAGATAATACCTCACATCATATCACTTAATCCAACCATAAGGACACATTACATTTGAAAATAGATGGCTTTAGGGAACTAGACACTTAATTAGAAACAAGATACTTACATAGACATAGGCATCTAGGTGGGACACAAGTGTTTGGGAAGCTAAAAAATATGTACATGTCTAAAAATTATAGAGAAGGATAATAAGAATTTTTTTTAATCATTTATCGCAACATAGAAGCCCTAGATAATTAAAAAAACTTAGTCAAACTAAGAGATAAGTAATTTGGCATAAGAGATAACTTACGTGATCTTTTTGGTAGCAAAAAGGTCTCAGAATTAAAGGGTACATTCACGATGTGTACTTTCAAAGTGTAGAAGACTCAGGTGTTATATAATTTAGATTTAGTATCTAAAAGAAAATGGGGACAATTTGAGACATATTTTAACATGATGACCCTAATTCCCATTGAATTTATCCCAAATTGGTGTGAATGGGGTAATGTAGGTTTTGGTTTTATGTGTACAGGTCACCAATGCAATCTATGTTTCCCCAATCACATAAATTTAGACTAAATTCAAATTGAACTAAGGTGATCGTGCATAATTGTCTCCCAAATTATTCACATTTATCCTTTTCAAATTTGGATATGGTGTTCTCATCTTCCTTTTGGCATAAAAATACCAAATTATGAGTAAAATTAGTATAAGGGGTGGTTAGGTTTGTGTGGGTCATGAATGTGACTTGTATTGCCCCAATCACATCACTTTATCTTGATTCTATGTGAATTTAGGTAATCATACATAAATATACCCAAAATTATTCACATTTGCCTTGGTTACAATTGGATACAATGTTTGTTTGTCATTTTAGGCCTACAAGGGACATATTTATAAGTAAAATAAAGATAAAAGGGTGGTTGGGGGTTCCCTGGTTAGCAATGTGAATTAATCTACCCAAATTACACCACTTTGGCATGAATTCCAAGTGAATTAGGGTGATCTTGCATGAATGTGTCCCAAATATCCACATTATCCCTCATCACAAATAGATATGGTGTTTTTGTGTTGCTTTTGGCTTATAATTCCCATAATTTTAAGGAAAAAGGACATGAAGGGGTGGTTGGATATGTGTGGGTCACCAATGAGACCCACATTGCCCCAATCATATGACCTTAGCTTGATTTAAAAGTGAATTTGGGTGATAAAACATATATGTGCCCAAAATCATTTGTATTTATCCTGGTCACAAGTGGATATGGTGTTGTTGTGTGTATTTTGGCATATGAAAGACTTAATTACAAGTGAAATCAACGTAAAGGGGTCTTTGGGTGTGTGTGGTTCACTAATATGACTTAAATTTCCCTAATCACACCACTTTGGATATAGTGTTGTTATGTCACTTTTGGCCTATAAAGGAATTAATCATATCTAAAATCAACATAAATTGGTGGTTGGATGTGTAATAGTCACAATAGGACTTATGTTTCCAAAATCACACTTTTTCCCCCTAAATTTGAAGAGAAATGGGGTGATTTCAAGAAAATGTGCCTAAAAATATTTTCATTTACCTTGGTTGTAAATGGATATGGTTTTTTTGTGTCACTTTTTTCCTATAAGGGACCTACTTTCAAGTAAAATCAGCATAAAAGGGTGGTTGGGTGTGTGTGGGTCACCAATGCGACCTATGTTTTCACATGTGCACCACTTTAGCATGCATACAAATATAATTAAGGTGATTACTCACAATTATGCCCTAAAGTTTCCTCATTTACCCTAGTAAAAAATTATTATGATGTTGTTGTGTTGCTTTTGGCCTATAAGGGACCTAATCATAAGTAAATTCAATATAAAGAGATGGGTGGGTGTGTAGTTTGGAAATTTTAATTTTGACAAATCTATAACCCCTAAAAATGTTAACAAGCAATCTAGAAGGTGCTAAAACATAAATAATAGATTTTAGTTACAAAAATTATATCCTAAAATCCTTAAGTTCAATATTGAAATCCTAAAAATGAGCAAGTATTGACCAGATTAGATTTTTAAGAACTATCTTACAAATTTTAACTCATAGATCTGAGACCAATTCTAGAAGATGCAGAGTGACGTTAATTTATTATATTTAATAAAATAAATTTAAGTTATAAGGAGTATAAACTTATACTTAACATTTATTTTAGTAAAAAAACACCCTACCTTTTGGTTCTTTCAATTATTTGTTTATAACCCTTACACATTATATACTACTAGTAATTATAATGCGTTAATCAATTTTTTGCTTATGAGTTATAACACTTATGCACTTTATGTTCTTTTAGATATGATCCTAAATCATAAAAATGCACACATGTTATGTTTTTATGGTTAGGCTCAGATTTAAATCACATTTTCATGAAAAATGTCCACTTTTTGGCCCCCAAACTTCTTACACTTACCATGTTTTAATATATTCATCATTACCTATATAACTTTTTTTTCCAATTAATTAGCTAATTTTCTCCTTGTTTGTAAATTACCCTAATCCCCTACTAACTTTCTAAACCTTATTTCCTTATTAATTTTCTAAAATTTTCTCAAATTAACCTAATCCCTTATTAATTACCCTAATTTATGCAAATTAAAATAATCACTTACTAATTTCCCTAATTTATGTAAATTAACTAAATTCGATTATTAATGTTCCAAAATTAACATAATCTCTTCCTAATTTACTTAATGTAACTTAATCCCTTACTAATTTCTATTTCTTAAATTTATCATAGTTCCCTTACTAATTTCTCAAAATTACACTAATTCCCTCACTATTTTTCCCAAATTTCCCTTGATAATTCTAAAAAATTACCCTTTTTCCCTTACTATTTTTTTCAAGTTTCACCAAATTAACCTAATCCATTACTAATTTCTCCAACTTCCCCAAATTATCCTAATTCCTTTCCTAATTTTATTACATTTTCCCAAATTAACCTAATCCCTTACTGATTTCCCCAATTTAATATAATCTTTTACTAATTCTTCTTTCCATAAATTAATCGAATTCTTTTACTAATCTCCCTAATTTCTCTAAATTACTCTAATTCCCTTACTAATTTCCTCAATTTTTTTACAAATTAATCTAATCTCTTACTAATTTCCTAAATTACCCAAATTGACTTAATTCCCTTACTATTTTTTCCAATTTTCTCAAACTGCCCTAATTTCCTTATTAATTTTTTGAAAATTGTCTAAGTGAACATAATTACCTTATTATTTTCCCTATATTTTATCAAATTAATATAATTCCTTATGAATTTATCCAAATTAACTTAATTTTCATACTAATTTCTCTAAATTTCACAAATTAACCTAACTCTTACTAATTTCTCCAATTTAACTTAATCCTTAACTAGTTTATATTTTCCCTAATTAACCTAATTCACTTACTAATTCTCTCCAACTTAACCTAATCCATTTACCATTTTTTCTAAATTAACCTAACTCCCTTACTAATTAACCCAAAATTTCCAAATTTACCTATTCCCTTAAAATGATTCCCATAATAATTTCCTCAAAATTCTCAAATTGACCTAGTCCCTTATTAATTCCCTTAATTTAACCTAAATCCCAATAACTAGTTTTTCCAAATTTCTCCAAAATAACCATTTTACTTACTAATTTCCCCAAAAAAAAAAAATTAACCTATTTTCCTTTTTAATTCATCCAAATTTCTCAAAATTAACCTAATTCTATCTATAATTACCCTTAATTAACATAATCCCTTACTAATTTCCTTAAAATTTCCAAATTAACATAATCCCTTACTAATTTATGTTTTCTCTAATTAACCTAATTCCCTTATTAATTTCTCCAATTTCTTCAATTTAACCTAGTTCCCTTACTAATTTTTCAAAATTTCTTCAAATTAATCTAATTCCCTTCCCAAATTCTACAAATTTTGTAAATTAACCTAAACCCTTATTAATTTACCCAACTAACTTAATTTTGATACTAATTTTATAAATTAACTTAATTTTTAAAATATTTTCACCAAATTAATAAATATTTTTTTAATTTAAAAATAATAAGACACAAACCTGATAAAAGTTGCACCATAAAACACATTGAAATCAAAAAATAAATGGGGGAGGACCATCCACCCTCCCCACTATTATGATTTTTTTTTTTTTTTTTTAAACAAGGAACAGACAAAAGGATAGTGTGATAGACAAATTGATAGGGAGGAAAAATGACAAAAAGAGAAAGGAAGAGGATCCATTTAACAATAAAAATATGTGTAAAATTTAGAGGAGGCAGCACTTTATCAAGTGGGGGGAAAAGAATGTTGGTTATAAAAGAAGATGGATTTGAATTTTCAAAGAAGAGAGTTGTGAAGATAATGATTACATGTATCTGAGCAAGCCAACATGGTTGAAGAGGTAAAAGAAGAGGAATATGTGGAACCCCTTAGAAATCAAATGATAAAGGTATATTTTTTTAAGAATTAATTTTTACAATTAAATTTATTTCAATTTCAAAAAAAAAAGATTGAAAGATACAAAGACGAAAATAATAATTGGAAAAACACTAAATCTTTAGTAAAATATGAAAACACAAACCTTAGTAGAAATAATAGATAAAAAACCTTGTAAAAAATTGTAGGAAAAAAAATCCTAAAAAAAAAGGTAACAAAACCCTTAGTAGAAATTGTAAACAAAAACTCTAGCAAAATTTTGAGAAAAAAGATTTAGTAAAAACCCAAACATATACCTTAGGCAATACCTAATAGTAAATCTTAGAAAAAAACCATAGTATAAATATTTACTTATTATAAATAAATAAGAGAGATAGTATTTCCATGGTCCATATGATAAAAGGTGAATCTTTTTGTATAAAATTATGTTTGTAATTTTTTTCTCAACATTTTGGATCATACTTTATGATCCATGATCATTATTTTATTCTCATCATGGTGATAGATCATAGTGTGTGATCTAAAACATTGATCTGAAAAATTCTCTCACAGTTTTATCCAAAAGCATTTACTTCTTAGAAAAAAATACAACTAGATTTTTCATTTCTAATATTGGGGACGTCAAAACAGAAATCTCATGATGCACATCCTTTTCTTTTAAATGGCTTTGCATAGTGTTTCTTGTGGTGGTTCTTGTGTTCATGCAACTGTAAAATGAGATAATAAGGAGTTATACACCCCCTCACAACCTCATTGTTCATATGCACATCAAGGATAAGAGGATTACCACCCCTCAAGTGGTTTGATGATCTACAGGTACTACAAAACCAATTTACAAGTATTAAAAAATTAAAAATCATACTTATTTATTACTTTATATTTATTAATATTAAAAAATCAATTTTGATGATATAAATATACTACTTATGTGGGATTACTTAGTGATGTCATCAACCATTAACTAGTTCAAGGGAATAACATATGTAATAGTTTTCTTTTATATATATATATATATATATATATATATATATATATATATATATATATATATATATATATATATAGATTTTTAATATTATTGTTTGACTATAAATCCAAATCTTATGTGCCTTCATCACAACCTCCTCATTCTTATTTTTGTACTCCTAAATAAGTCTTGATGAGATTATGATGATGCACCTCCAGCCATAGTCTAATGATGATCGACCATCTCTTCTCATGGTAGATGAGTACAGACAGTGAATGTTGAACACTCTTTGAAGATCAAATTATACATAAATGATCAAATGTAAATTTTAGAAGAACTTCAAGGAAAGTAAGTATATTATCAATAATATGTATAATTATTTAAATTACTCAAGTTCATTCATATTATTAGCTATCGTTAAAAATAAATAAAGTATTTAATATTTTTTAAAAAGAAATAGGTACTTTAAAAAAATTTAGAGATAGGAAATTGCCACCAAGATTCCAATAAGATGTTGATTAGGCATAAATATTGGTTGATTAAAACAAATAAAATTGAGTTTAGCAGAGCCCACTACAATGTGAAGATAAATAAAAAAATTATGACAACTACACTTAGGAGATGGGAGGCATGTGTGGGTAAGGTTGTATCATTAATTGATATAAAAATTTATAAGTTTCAAATAATTTTTTAAATTTTTTGAGAATATACATGGAAAATACATACGAGGAGAGTTAAAAGCTCTATATTCCATGAGTATATGCAACTGCCTAGGATAAATTATGCGAGGATTAGATAAAATGGACTAAAAAATGGGATGTAGGTAACTTTTTAAAAACAAAACTTGGAATGTCAATATTTGTTGTTTCCTTATATTGATCAATTAATTTTTTTTGTAAAATTTATTTATATTGATTTAAAATTTCAAATTAAATTAATTATTTTATGCATTGAATTATTGGGCATGATGTCGAGCTAGCTAAGGACTTCATCAATGCTTGGAATAAATGCATAGTTATAATGTGCGGGATAAAGATCATGATCACTGAATAATTCATTATTGATGTCACTAGTATGAGTTGCAAGGGTTTTAAGGCCTTCAAGGATAAAACTAGAAAGCTTCAATTGATGAATAAATTCTTTAGAACTAACATCATTTTAAGACTGATAAAAAAGGATTCCCAAGGTAAAATCTACCTTGATAGTGGCCTGAAGTATGCTTGTAGATAATAAAATACCTTGGTTATCAAATGGTTGGCTGAAGTCCTACCTTGTTGTTTAGCCTATAGGGATTTTTGTTTCTTGACTTGGGTCTGTTGTTTTATGCTTGACTTTGTGGTTGTGGGATCTTTGTTAAACCTATTTTTTTTACCTAATCAAATTTAAAAAAATTAGCCGAGACAAGGCCCACAATTTTGAACCAATTTAAAGGAAGTTTCTGACTCATTGTTTAGGCAAAATGAGCATAGATCAAGATGTGCACAAATTTATAAGTCTATTTTAATATAATAGTTACTTTGTAATTTTTAATTGAGAGCTCAATTTAATATTAACATTTTATTTTAGGAGAAATGCAACTGAAATCCTTTGGATGGAACACTGATGCATTTAAAAAGTGGGTTCATTCTTGAAAGTTTGTGCCAGTAATATTAGTCAGTGTTAACTTGTGGAAAATTAACATCCAATTATTTAATTTAAAAATATTTAAATTAGGAATTTAATAAAATCTAAAATTTAATTATTTAAATTATGCATTTGTATGCCAATAACCAATCTTTTATAGCTGATAGTATTTTCTTTGAATAAAATGATGAAAATGGTCTTGACTAAGTAGTGTTGATTTATGTGCACCATAGATGATGGATTTTCACTTTCATTTTAGGATCATAGACGTAACCCAAGGTACAAGTTGTATCTTGTGGTGAAGTCCTTGGCAGAATATATTGGTTTTCAATTTGGATTCAAACCCCTTAAATTAAAATCACCAACGTTTATTGTAGGCCACAAAACAAATCAACAAACATTGATATTCACAATGATGCTTAAATGCTATTGTACAATCACTTGTTTATTATGATAAATAAACATAAAAAATAATGAAAATAGGGGAGAGAAAAATATTCAGGTTGTAATTTAGTGTTTCTTTGCTAAAGTAAACATTGAATATGATCTATTGCATAAAATGAATGATTATGAAAGTCAACACTCATTCGAATTTAAATGGACAAAATACAAATGTCTAAGGAATAAATTTACGATTAAATTTCATAAAACTTCTTGAAAAAAAAGTAAATATTTACAAGAAAAATCACAAAACATTTATCTACATTAATTAAATAGTAGCCACAACTTGTCGGTGAAACGATTAACTTAGTAGATACATAATTTAATCAGCTCATAAAACAAGGCACGTAGATCTCATCAATATAAATTTAAAACTATGAACACACTCAACATTACCCTGACTAAGAAAGAGAAAATGTCCACTCATAAAACATCCACATAAGTTTATTTTAATCTTTTGGATTGTATTTTAAAACTTTCAAACTTACAAAAAGTTCAAAAGGTATTTCTATCAAAACAGGGTGGACGAAAGTCCCCAAAGCCCCAATCTGAAATTTCAACAACTTTACACTTCAAAAATTTTTGACTCTCATTTCTGAATCAGTGAACACCATGATGTCTTTTGATTTCTATTTTTGGGATCACTACATCAATCTAATGCACCATGCTTCTTTAAATTCAAATTCGGCCACCAAGGCTTCTAACTTGTGAATCAGGTGCCCTGATGTTCCCTTGTTCGCTATTATGGATTGATTATGGGCGACGTTTGTTGGGATTTGAATGCCCTAACAACTTGAATCATTGTGAATTTATCACGGATTTACTTTGGAAATAGATATATTAAGAGTGACATTTTTTTTTGTTTGGGCTATTGATGCAGAGGTTACACCAACAATATTAATCCATTTCTTGTACTTCCCGTTGTTACACTTATTTACTCTTGAAGAGATTTATTTACTCTTGAAGAGATTATGGTTTCACACAAACACAATGGTTAGTGGATTCACTATCTTCTTCAAGGGTTAGAAACACCTTAATCATGCCCCTTCCTATGTCATTAGCAAATTCATCAGAGCATCAACTTAATCTTTACCAAACTCTGCAAACTTGTTTCAATAATCACTTTCTTGATAATGGCTTCTTGTTTCAGTCCTCATGCAAAAATCTAAAGCTCGCTTGATTAGTCTTTGTACCCTTTTATTGTATTGAAAAAATCCCGTTTGTACGGAAACATTTTAAAACCAAGAAAATCATTTTATGCACGTGCTGATTCATATAATAGGACCCGAGAGGGAACTCTTCCACTTTAGTACTCGTTCACTTCACTTCCAAACGTTTGTATCGGCTCTGCCTAGTGCCCACGCAGTGATTTCATCGATTCTGCCTAGTGCCCATGCATTCTATCCGCGCAATTCGCCGTTCAAGTTTTGATCCCGTTCTGTGTTTGACTGTATTATTTAATTAAAATTATATGAACCCGAGTACCCCTAATTTCATACTCCTGATATTTGTACCTCCGCCAAGCATTTGATTCGCTTCTTGAGACGTTTGTGTTGATATCTGACGCTGGAGATTCAATTGAACATCCAGTTCTACCGCCGCTGAATGTCTTGCACAGATTTAGTTTTTTGTTTGAATTCCTTTAGATTGCATGTTGCATGTTGGTCTTTCGACCCATGCAATTCTTTAATTTAGAACAGTTTTAATTAACCAGTTTAGACAGTTTGTTTTTCAGCTTGTTTTTCACCGCCAAATCCAGCGTAGGAATAAAGCATGCAATTTGCATACTTAGTTTATAATTTTTTTAATTATATTTTTAGCTACTGCAATTTATGTAACAGCTTGGTTATTCTTTTATATATATACATTAATAAAGACAGTTTTTCAAGCGTGCAAATAAAGATTTCTGGGTGCTCTGTTTTTTCTTCAATTTTATGCTCTATTTTTTCTGTTGTTATCTCATAATCTGTGGGTGTATGAATTTGGTTTAGTTTTTCAGATTCTACATTTATTTAGTTTCTACATTTGGTATCAGAGTAGGTATTTTTATTTTGGGTTAAAGATTTAGTAGTTGGAATTTTGCCAAAAAATTATCATGTCAAATTCTAACTCCTTGACCATTCCAGAATTTGATGGAAATGATATGATTATTGGTGTATCGAAATGATGACTTTTTTGATAGAAAAAAATTGTGGGAGATTATTGAATCAGGGTATGCAGAGCCAGTGGATTGGAATGCCCTCACAACAAATGATAAAACTGCTAAGAAGGAGGCTAAGAGGAAGAATTCTCAACCCTTATTTCATATTCAAATAGCTCTAGATAAGAGCCTATTTCCGCGAATTGCAGGAGCAAAGACAACAGAGGATGCTTGGAAGACTCTAAAAGAAGCTTACCAAGGTAGTGATCAAGTCAAAGTTGTCAAGTTACAGACATTGAAGAGAGAATTCGAGAATTTGAAGATGCAAGAAGCTGAAAGTGTGAGTACTTATTGTGTCAGAGTAAAATATGTGGTCAATAAGATGGCTACACTTGGTGAAATTGTGAACAATGAGGTTGTAATAAAAAAGGTGTTGAGGACTCTCACACCAAGGTGGAACAATGTTGCCATAATCATAGAAGAAAGCAAGAATTTGTCTACCCTTCAATTTGATCATCGAGTTAGATCTTTGATGTCTCATGAAGAAAGATTGAGAGATTCATTTGGGGAAAGTGATGAGAAAGCTTTTTCCTCCAATTACAAATCACAATGAATGAAGATGCCAATAGTAGCATCAAAAGTAATCAAGGCCAAGGTAGAGGCCAAAATCAGAATTACTCAAGAGGAAATAGAGACAGAGGTGGTTTTTGAGGAAGAGGTAGAGGCGGATTTGATAAAAGAAAGACCCAGTGTTATCATTGTAACAGGTATGGCCACTTTAATTATGAGTGTAGATTAAAAGAAGGTAATAATGGTAAAAGTGTTCATTATGCTCAAGAAGGTGATGAGAATCCTTTAGATAATTTTTTTAATCTTATGACAAAGTTGAAAATGTTTCTAAAGATGTTTGGTATTTAGATTCGGGATGTTCTAACCACATGTCAGGGAATGAAAAACTTTTTTCTATAATGGATGAAAGCTTTAAATCTAAGATCAAGCTTGGTGATGACAAATCATTGGAGGTTGTTGTAAAATGAGCTATGAAAGTCCATACAAAAGAAGGTATGAAGAGTGTTAAAGAAATTTATTACACTCCAAAGTTAAAGCATAATTTGTTGAGTGTTGGAAAATTATGTGAAAAAAATTATAAAATAGTATTTGAAAATCAACAATGTATAATTTATGATAGGAATCAAGGAAACAGGGTGGTAACAGTTGTGCCTATGATAAAGAATAAGATGTTCCCATTGAAGTTTGGTGAACATAACAAGAACCTTGTCAATATGGCATATATACAAGTTGGTTATGGCATCTCATGTATGGGCATTTAAATTTTCATAGTTTGAAGATTCTAACATCAAAAGCATTAGTTTCTGGTTTGCCTAATGTTGAAGAGCACAAAGAAGTTTGTGAAAGATGTGCTAAAGGAAAACATGCAAGAGAGAAATTTTCAAAAGGCAACGCATGGAGGGTTCATTATCCACTCCAGTTAGTTCATCCAGACATTTGTGGTCCTATGCAGACAAAGAGTTTGGGTAAGTCATCATATTTCATTACTTCTATTGATGATTACTCACAAAAGTGTTGGGTTTATTTTTTGAAGACCAAAGGTGAAGCTCTTGAGACATTAAAGATGTTTAGATCCCTTTTAGAAAAGGACAAAGGGTGCAAAATCAAATGCATAAGAACTAATCATGGAGGAGAATTTTGTTTAAAAGACTTTCAAGGTTATTGTGATATGCATGACATTAGAAGACAACTCACCATTGCATACACACCTCAACAAAATGGTGTAGCTGAAAGGAAGAATCATATAGTAGTGGAGATGGCATGAAGCATGCTACAAACAAAGGGATTAATTAATTCTTTTTGGGGAGATGCAGTTGCTACAACAGTATATATTATCAATCGGAGTCCCACTAGTACACTTGATAGGATGACTCCGTACAAAGCCTGGTATGAGAAAAAACCAAATGTTAATTATTTCAAAGTTTTTGGTTGCTTAGCCTATGTTCATGTTCCTGATCAAAAGAGGCAAAAATTAGATCCAAAAAGTGAGTCATGTATTTTGTTGGATATAGTGAGGAAAGTAAGGCTTACAGGTTATATAATCCTTTCACTAATAGGCTTATTGTGTCAAGAGATGTGATTTTTGATAAAGGGGGAGTTTATGGTCATCAAAAAAGCCATATGGAGAAGTCAAAATCTATTTTAAATGAAATTATTGATGATATTAATCATTGGCAGCCCACTAATATTTTTGTTTTAAGTGCTACAAATCCACCAAGTAACCCCTCATCTAGTTGTTCAATTCTAAGTGTAAGTCTAAATTCAAGTCCTAGTTCTGCAAGGAAGGTAAAAAGATTGAGTGACATTTATAAATGGAGTTCAAATCAAACACATGAAGAAAATCCAATAGGTGAGACACTAAATTTTGATTTACTTACCAAGGCTGATTTTGAACCATCATGTTTTGAAGATGCATATACTAATGAAGTTTGGATGCAAGCAATGCAAGAAGAGATGGATTCTATTCACAAGAATGACACTTGAGAGCTTACAAAGCTTCCACATGACAAGGAGAAGATTGGCACCAAATGGGTCTACAAGACTAATTCTAACAGTGATGGAAGTGTTAAAGGGCATAAGGCAAGATCAGTTGCTAAAGGCTTCACACAAAAGTATGGCATCGATTATGAAGAGACATTTGCACCAGTAGCAAGACAAGAGACCATTAGAATGCTGATTTCAATAGAAACTCAAAATAATTGGAGCATCCATCATATGGATTTGAAAAGTGCCTTCTTGAATGGGTACTTAGAAGAAGTATATGTGGAACAACCACAAGGTTTTGAAGTGCAAAGAAAAGAAAATCATGTCTACAAGTTAAAGAAGGCTTTGTATGGCCTCAAACAAGCACCAAGAGCATGCTATGCTAGGATTGATGGATATTTTCAAGAGAATGGCTTTCAAAGAAGTAAGAGTGAACCTACCCTTTACTACAAACAAGAAGGTAATGATATTCTACTTGTAAGTTTGTATGTTGATGACTTGTTGTATATGGGTAGCAGTTCTATGATGAAGGATGAATTCAATGTTTCCATGATGAATTAATTTGAGATAAAAGATTTAGGCCTCATGAAATATTTTTTAGGAATGGAGGTTTATCAAAGGGAGAATAAAATTTTCATTTGTCAAACAAAATATGCTAAAGATATATTGAAGAAACTTGATATGGTTGATTGTAAACCAGTCTCCACTACAGTTGCTCATGGAGTTGTGTTGTGTAGATATGATGGTGTTGAAAGAGTTGATGAGATAGCCTATAGAAGTGTTGTTGCAAGCTTAATGTTTCTAACTCATACAAGACCTGATATTGCTTATTCAGTTTCACTTGTTTCAAGGTACATGACAGAGCCATCAAAAATACATATGAAGGTAGCTAAGATAATTTTGGGGTATGTGAAAGGCACTCTAGATTTTGGTATTCATTACTACACTTCTAAAAGGTTCAATCTTGTTAGTTTTAGTGATTATGATTGGGGAGGTAGTTTGGATGATCGAAAGTCAACATCTAGGAATTGTTTTCCTTTTGGTTCTGGTTTGATTACTTGGAGCTCAAAGAAGCAAAGTAGAGTTGCCATTTCTTCTACAGAAGCAGAGTATGTTGCAGTCACTTCAGCAGGTACACAAGCATTATGGCTTAGAAAGATTCTTGAATAAATTGGAGAGATTCAATTTTTTTTGTGATAACATTAGTGCTATTAAATTGGCCAAGAATCCAGTCCATCACAGCAGGACAAATTTTTTTGATTTAAAGCATCATTTTATCCGAGATTTAGTGCAGATGAAGGTAGTAGAATTGAAATACATCAACACTAAAGAACAATTGACATATATCTTCATGAAATCAGTTGCAATAGATCAATTTTTGACACTCAGATATCAGATTGTAAGCCCTCTCAGCATCAAGGGGGAGTATGTTGATAACTAATGCTGGGGATTCAATTGAACATCAAGTTTTACCACCGCTGAATGTTTTGCACAGATTTAGTTTTTTGTTTGAAATATTTTAGATTGCATGTTGCATGCTGGTGTTTCGACCCATGCAATTCCTTAATTTAGAATAGTTTTAGTTAACCAGTTTAGACGGTTTATTTTTTATCTTGGTTTTCACTACCAAATCCAGCATAGGAATAAAGTGTGCAATCTGCATGCTTAGTTTATAATTTTTTTAATTATATTTTTAGCTATTGCAATTTATGCAACAGCATGGTTATTCTTTTATATATATGCATTAATAAAGATAGTTTTGCAACCCTACAAATAAAGATTTCTAAGTGCTCTATTTTTTCTTCAATTTTATGCTCTATTTTTTCTGTTGTTATCTCATAATCTGTGGGTGTATGAATTTGGTTTAGTTTTTCAGATTCTACATTTATTTAGTTTCTACAATTTATGGGAAATTTGTCACGATTTAAACTCGACTGTGCATCAGCTATGTGGCCACATTGGATGAAGTCTGATTTAAAATGTGGCTACACATCCTTCGCTTTGATTCTTTTGCTATAAAAAGTAACTATCTGGATCCAACATTGCATTATGGCTTCAACATTAATATAATCATTCATAGTTATTATCTTTCTTTGTTCTCCCTTTGTGTTAATGTGATCAAAAGCATAGAGACACACTGATGCATCTTGTTGAGACATGTGGTTGTGTCTTGTCGATACACGTAGCCGCCTCTCAATCGTTCGCTTCAATGAAATCCACAGACTTCATTGGGTCACTTTCTGTCTTTGAATATCAAAATGGTTTCCCAGCCTTACCTTAAATGAAAATAAAAAAAATCGCTGTTAATAATATGCAATAAAGCAAACAATTTTTTTCTCCAAAATAATAATGGCTTAAAATGAAGACATGTGACAATTGTTAATTGGCTACATGATCACAACTTAATGAGCTACCTCTTGATTTTCACTGTGGCATAAAGGGACTCCATGAAACTTTTGGATTGTAAAATCCAACACAAAACTTTTCAGGGCCATGGCCTCCCAGAGGAAAAAAAACAAAGGAAAAAGGAAAAAAAAAAAGAAGAAGAAGAAAAAGAGGAGTGGTCCCAGATTTTATTAAAAAACATGTGTGGCAAAACACTTAATAAAAATGTGACCGAAAATAATATATAAGTTGTCCCTTTTTAAAAACTGATCAGATTAAAAAAATATTGAATTCTTATATAAATTGGTCACTCAAAAAGAGTACACTTCGCAGCGCTTGATAGGACACAGGTTCATGGGGTCATAGACTGGGCTTTGTATTTAAATGGCCTCTTTTGGATTCACGGACCCATTGGATTATTAAATCAAATTTTGAGAATGCACGTGTCTATGGATTTATAATAAAATCACAAGGCATAGGGTCATCTCATTAGCCGGAGGTTAATTCGGTGGGGAAGCCTTCAGATTCATCTCATATGAGATAAAACAAAATAATATTTGTTTGTCAACATTCTTTAGCTGACATTCATCATTCAGTTGTTAGCATGTTATCGCATGTCCATTATTCACATAATTGTCCAACGATCGGTGGGGAAAAATAATTTCGTTGGGTGAAAATGTCGGTTTATTTCCCTCTAGCTTGAAAACACCTCGCAAAATAGATGAATGATGAGCAACCAGCGCAAAATGATGATGATGAGAGCCAACGCATGGGCAGAGAGGTGGCAAGTCTCCTCCACAACCCCTGTCATTTCCCTACTTCTGTCTCTCTCCTTCCGTGCCTTAAGTTGGTAGTTTGGCTATAAGTTTCTTCTGCTCTTTTGGAGACCTCCAGGACATCACTTCTCACTTTTAAATGGTACATATTTGCCCTTTTGAATATCTTTGCCATATATATGATGGATTTTCTATATTTACGAACACATCAGTTGCTATAACAAACCATGCCTTCTGTAGCAAGTCACTTTATATTTTTAGTTTTTTCATAAATATGATGTTCGTATTGAGATTGAAAGGCTTGCATCTTGATTCGTAGGCTTGTATCTAGACTAATAGGCTTGTATCTAGACTGGTAAGACTGGCGTTGTACTATATTCTGGCTATACAACAACAAACCAAGCCAAAACAAAACAAAAACCTGGTTACCTGCAGTTCTATCTAGATTAGATCTACGTATATATATGTAAGCATATTAGATAAATAGATTATTTACAAATAAAAAAATTATCTCAGAATTATCAATATTCCAGATATACCAAAAACTTCAGGTGGTCAAAATCATAGGTAGTAAGGTTAGGGAAATGAAGGAGACAATAATATATACTGTAAAATCAATCAGACGTATTAAATGTTGAGGCAAAATTTTGTATACATATACTCGAAAAAAATCGAAGTTTGAACTGATCTAAAAATCTTCCAAAACATCTAGGTAAATTGGTCTAAACACTAGGATTTTCTTCATTGTAAGAATATTGTTAGATTTATGTTAAAGGAAGGAAAATAGCTATTGAAGACCGACCTGGTAAAATTTTGAGTAAAATAGGGTTTAAGATGAATCTTTATGTTTTTGGTTCAAATTTTAGCTAAAACTGACTCGAAATTCTTTGTATTAAATAGAAGAATCTACATGTATATCGTGTAAAAGCCTCAACTAACTTCTTTTATAAAAGCAATTTAGAGTCGCTACAAATTATAAGTCATGCTTTTAATTCAATAAACAACGTGGCGGGGAGATTCCACATAGGCAGACATGTCAGATCGAAAGATTTTTTGGACCTAGGCTTGTGTGTATGAATATGAGATCAAAATATGATCTAGGTTCCCAGATCAAATACTAAAAATTTGTATGCCGCCATTAAAGCTCAGTTCTATGCAAAGGTCTGCTTAGTCAGGGTATGAAGTCTGTCTTGGGTTTTGAATTTATGTCTTTATCATGATCAGGAGACTATGTAGCCTATGGATCTTCATTGAAATTATGACTATACGAAAATCAATAAAGGGATTGGATTTCATCTATAGTGGACATATGTTCAGGGGTTGGATTAAGGGCAGAGTTGTGATTGTGAAAGGAGTGTCAAAAGGAACACCAAATGAATGAGTTCAAGTGACTGTCTAATAATGTAGAGATCATATCAAGATGAAACATGGTGTTGTAATATTGTTAAGAATATGGAGAGTTTGGAGGTTGAGAAAGGCAAGTGGAGCCGTCAATGAAGTTTCAAAGTCTTTGAAAACTTTCCCCCCTAGTGGATGATGATATCCACATCCTCAACACGTTCTTATCTTCTAGTGTGTTTCTAAGACAATGAGAGGGCTTGAAGGATATTGGAGCTAATGAAGGTTATTTTGTTGAGGAAGGATTAGTTCTAATTAATCCAAATGTGGGTGAGAATTTATGGAAGGTAGTTGCAGCTAATTTATTGAATTCTTATTGCATGCTTCTCCTCTCTCTCTTCCCCTTTTCTCCTATATCTCCCATTTTCTCCCCCATTTTGTAAGAGACTTTAATTTTGACAAAGAAAAAAACCTATCAAAAATTTATAGGAAAGACCTCTTGAAGCAATAAGATTATTCTTCACCTATCTCTTGCCTTTGAATTATGTTTAGCAAACTTGTGCATGATGACATTGTGCATAAGTGTTCTTCCATATCCATTGTCCTTTTTTCTTGCCTCTTTTTAGGTGTTTTCAAGCTATTTGCAGGTCTGAACTTGTGTTCATTCTGCCATTAATGCATCCTTGGTGTGAATCTTAGAACTCCTCTTTGTTTAATTCATTGCTTCATGAGCCTAGTTTATGAAATACTTATGCAAATTAGCTAATTTTTGAGATTGTGTGAGCAAGGATTGTCTTATGCTGCATCAGTGTTTATTTCATGCTTATGTGATTCTCAATCAATTTGGTGGATCACCCCATTTATCTTTCCTAGTTACCCTTTAGAGCCAAAAAAATAAAAACATACACCCACTTTTAATTTATTTATTTAACCCTATAATTATTTAATAATGTGACAATTAGTCTACGTGATCTACTAAGAGGAAGCCAACCTTCTTTGAAGGTTCAACCTCACTACAAGATACCCACAGCCTAAGGTTGTTCCCATATTGTGACTGGGAGTTGGAAAGCCTGAAGAACTCCCCCACAAGGGTGCAATTCCACTCCACAACAATTATTTATTTGAGAAAAGGCCACTAGACATAAATTAACTTATGAATAACGAAATTAAATAGGCATGTTTCAATAGAGGGAAGTATTTGGATATAAATTATTTTTTCCAATACTTATTGTGTGAATCATATTAGTATGCCATTTGATAGAATTCCCCCAAACTCCTTGGTTACTTTAAAGGAAAAAAAAGACATTATGAATGAAAAGACTCTCTAAGGGATGTGTTTGTTTTAGATTATATTGGCCACTAACAATAGATTTTGAGCCACTTAGACTCAATTGTGTGTGTTATTGAGATGTGTGTGCGTTATTGAGATGTTTTGAAATCCTAAATGCCATTATAAATTTTAATAGATTAAAAGTAATGAGATGAAAACTATCCGCTTATCACCTACAACCAACTAACTCATTCATAGCGTGTAGTTAATATGCACTAGGACAAGTAGGTTGATGTTCAATAATTGACTACATGAAGTCTAAAGTGTTCTAAATTTTTGCCATTGACAAAATTAGTATCCATTTGTCGCGATAACCAAGGAAATATTTCCTTTTGAATTTACAGCCTTTAAATCTTATCACTCTCAATTTTGTTGTCTTTCTGTTGGATTTAGGTTTGCACATTTAATTTTTGGTCTTAGTGATGTAAGTTGACAAGATTGTGCCACTTGTCACAATCACGATACCATTTGGCAATGGAACAATCAATCTTATTTTAGACTTTGTAGAGTCCATAAGCCCTTGATGGTGTAACGGAGACAAGTTTCACCATTCAGGTCACTTAGACTCCTTCTACAAAAACCTTTATGTAAGATCATTGCACATACAAATCGATCACTTTATTTTAAAGTTGTTAAATGTGAAATCACACATTAGGATTGAGCCGTAGTCACCTAACTAATATTTTTGTTAATGTTAAAACATTATATGGTCACATAAATTTTGACTTAAAATTTATATTATCTCGGCACACTATGAAACCTACTCATGATCCTATCATGTGGCAGACAACCTATCATTCAAAGTTACGCAAGGTCATCTTCAATATTACACACTATGGCCACTTCGTGAAATCTGTTAATTTTTAAATGCATTGAATTATTAAATACAGTTTAATTTGAGATCCAACAAATTGTTGAGATCATGAGTGATCTCAACTTTATGGGGACCACTTGAATTGCATAATCGCTTTTATAAAGGTGACAGTGTTAATTTTTTGGTGGGTTACATGTTTTTTGTGATGAGCCCATGTAACACCCATCTTAATGTTATTACTATGTATCTTCTCCACCCAAATTGTTATATGAGTTTTCATCATACGAACTTATAAACTTATCGAAGTTTAATATCTGACTTGATAAATTTGAATCCATATACTGTTGATAATTACCATTTATATATACAATAAAAACTCTAAATGTAAGGACCATATAATGATACCACTAACAATGAATAAAATAATTGATGATCACATGTATCATCTAGAACAGAGACCTTTTACCTTCTACAAATCTTGCGGTGATTATCCAAGTCTACGGATCCATTATAAAGTATAATCCATGCTAATATTTTTATTGTTCATGATTTACCATATGAATTGGACTCTATTCTCTCATGATATTATATTGGTTGCAATGTGGACGTGGGTGGATCTGTTACTCTTTTTACTTCAAACGAAGTGATAAAATCATATGTGAACCTCAGGATGATTGGTGTAGTATGCGGATCTGTTGCGATACAAATTTCAGTTTATATTTTGGGTGGCATTCGATAGACACCCCATATAACTATAGTAACTAATAGACCCCTGGATCCATCATGGTCTTATATTTATATTAAGATGCGATGATGATTTTGAAGGCCACAAAGATAATTTATTTTGGAATTATTACGGCCAATCCACTATATTATTGAGTACTGTGCCATGGATCCTCCTGACCCGCGACAACATTTAATTATGACCCATCATCCTCAAGGGCCCGTTAGACCCGAAGTGGGTATATTTTGATCAAATATATTTTATATATATCGAAGGTGAGAATTAAAGTGACTAACAATATGTTTTAATATGATTAGTGACTTAAGGAGGAATCTATATCGATTATCATGCTCTAGATTTTTAGAGAACTACATTCGTTCATGAGTTGATATATAAGCAATTTGGGGTGTGGGACGAGGGACATTGTAAGGAATATTTAGGGATTTATTATATATTGGTATAGTTTGTTTTATATTTTGGATGATTTTTTTATTTTTTAAGAATCTTATGACTCACAATTTTTAGTGATATTTTATCTTAGAATTTGCGTGAAACATAAAGATTAATTTAATGATTGATTTATATTAATTTAGTGAGATTAATTATAAATGAAGGTATAATAATTTTATTGTATATTTTTTTATAGATAATTGAGGGTTTAAGGGTCTCTCACCCACAGTAAAGATTGGTACCAAAAAAACACTCGTTTGCCTCAGATGAAAATTCATGAGGAAATAGAAAAACTAAAAAACATGAACCAACAACCATATGCTAGAAAACTAAGGCAAGCATGGGCATGACAACATGTTAACATTATAAACTCAGATACAACCAACAAAATATAAGCCCCTCCCTTTCCCTATTTATTGTGGGAATAGAGAATCATGGGAGGGGGATTAGGGATGAAACAACATTTTTTCTTTTTCCTTACTACTGTCCAAACTTCTTGAGAACCGAAACTATTAGAGTCAACTGCAAAAGAAGAGTGTAAAACATCAACAGAATGGCTAGAATCACCATCCCCACTAGGAAAATATGTAATGTTGTCCACCTTAGCCCCTACAAGCTCAGTGAATGAAGACCCAAGTATCGGGGATGAAACCCCAACTTAAGGCTCTTGAGCCAACCTATCACCATGCTACTGAGGTTTAATCACTTCACTAACAAGTTGAACATGAATGATGTTTGGATAAATAGTAAAAAGATCCTGCCAAGCATCTTTCCATAAGAGGAGATAAGATTTTTCTTGGAGCTTAGGTAAGAAGTGGCCAAATGACCAATTCCAAAACATCTATGGCACCTAAAGGGTAACCCCTCACAATCTAGGGATTAAATTCAACACCTATCATTGACATTTAACTCAATCATTACTAGAAGGTCCTGAGATATATCCAAACAAATAATAATCTAAGAAAAAGTGGTGTGGGAAAAGTTAGCAATAGTATCATCAACTTCAAGCATACTACCCAAAGACTCTCCAATAACTAAAATGCAAGGCTCAGTCCATAACTAAAGGGGGAGATCAATCAACCACACTTAGATAGGCCTAATAGAAAAGGATTTTGAAAGAGAATTAAAATTAGGAAACTAAGGTTTCATAGAAAGGAAATGATGATCCCAACTCCAAGAATTAGCTTGAAGAATCTTATTTCAATTTGTAAGACTATCAAAAACCACAATAGAAAAGCCCTTAGCACATGGATATAGTTCCAGGCTAGCTTCCATGAAAGGCTTCCAAAAATCAGAGATCCATTGATGAAGGACGAGAAGGCTTACCCAGATTCAGTCAAATATGCACACTAAACCTCTAGCTTTGAACCAATTCTCACTGCTGAGAACCTATTTCAAAGCCACATCTTCAAAAGAAGTTGTCATAAAAATCTTAGCTACATCTAAGGGTTTGAATACAAAAGACCTAATTTTATCCACCCGTAAATTATCTACCTGAGCCACCACTATAAATAAGCATTTGCCCAAAATAACCCTACATGAAACCAAACAACCATCAATTGAACTTAGAATAGTCCTGCCATGGAAGGAGGAGGAGAGAGGATCACCACAAACCCTAACATTATTCACGAGTTAAACATAAATCACCGATCACTCCTTGATTGAATTGTTTGATTACTAGTAAAGAATGTGGGGCATCACTAAATGACCATTAAGGCCACTATCATCATGTGCAGTGATCGCATTGAACAAATTCTTCTCAAAGGAGAAGCCCTAGTTCTAGAAGCAAATCATGCTACTACCATCTAGACCAAATTTATGAACACCCTCTAATCTTTATTATATATGTTTTTATTACATATTAGTGAATTAAATGTTAACATATTTTTGTAGATATAGGATCATATGCTTTGTAAAATCTTAATTAAGTTAATATATTAAAAAGTGGTTGGGTTTTGAGTAGAACAAGAGGGTATTATAGATTGGGTTTATTCATATTTTTTAATTGTGACTGTTTTTTTGTCAAAATGAAAACTATAGACCCATTAGAAAAATGAAGTGGATTTAAAACTGTAATGATTTTATGGACCTCAATAAAGTAAAACAATAGGAAGGCCACTTTGAGGACTTTTTAAAGGTGAACCAATCCAAATATGACATGTGTTATAATCTAATTGCCCAAAATAAAGTCAAAATAAATGAAGGATCAAAGCTCAATGAAGGTTCACATTATAAAGTTCATTCCACTTGTAGATCCAATATGGTAAGCCACTGATGTACAAGATGTAAATGATAAATTTATGAATTGAACATGCTTACAACATCACATAAAGACAAATTTAAGCTAGGATACCTCCATGGACTTCATGATTATGATGAAATAGGAGGATTTCATGCATTATGATATAATTGGTCATGATAAAGATAAAATATGATACAAATTTTTATCGATATGAGGAGGTATCCCATGTGTCCATTATGGATTATAAAGTTATTTTATTTGATTGGGTAAAGGTAATTTATTGTTTTATCTTCCCTTAGTGCTTATCATCATAGTGTGTGTTTTATTTGTCTTGATTGTCTTGTTGGTATGTTTGTTTCTTTTTTTTGTTTGTTAGTGAAGGCAATATGCTATTTTATTCTTCTCAAGAGGTATGTAGGTCAATTCTCAAGGTATTTTTGAATTTGTGTTGAGCTAAAGTGACTTTCTAACCCAATGGAGGTAAGAAGGAAACTGATCTAGATGCATATCTGGCATGCAATCCCATGAAGTCACCAAATATATTAGCCAAAATTGGCCACCATGAAGGGGTATAACTTTAAATTTTTCTTCTAGACTTGTTTAATTTTTTTAATATCCTTTTGAGAGTTTTGGTCTTGGTATATTAGTCAAGCTTTGGCATAAAAAGATGTAATGTCAAGTGTATTTTGTTATTTTAGGGTCTCTTGTAAGGTCTAGTCAAGAAGAGTGAATCAAATCCCCTAGTGTTGTCATTAATCCCTTTCATTAGAGATCTATTGATGAAGGGTGGGAAGGCTCAGCCAAAGTCAGTCAAATATGTACACTAAACCTCTAGCCTTGAATAAATTCTCATTGCTGAGAACCTATTTCAAAGCCACATCTTCAAAAGAAGTTATCATAAAAATCTTAGCTACACCTAAGGGTTTGAGTACAAAAGGCCTAAATTTATCCACCCAATACTTATCTACCTGAGCCACCACTATAAATAAGGATTTTCCCAAAATAACCCTACTTGAAACCAAACAACCATAAATTGACCTTCGAATAGTCCCACCATGGAAGGAGGAGGAGAGAGGATCACCACAAACCCTAGCAATGTTCAGGAGTTAAACATAAATCACCGACCGCTCCTTGATTGAATTGTTTGATTACGAGTAAAGAATGTGGGGCATCACTAAATGACCATTAAGGCCAATATCATCTTGCCCAGTGATCACATTAAACAAATGCTTCTCACAGGAGAAGTCTTAGTTCTAGAAGCAAATCGTGCTACTACCATCCAGACCAAATTTATGAACACCCTCTAATTTTCATTATATATATTTTTATTACATATTAGTGAACTAAATGTTAACATATGTTTTTAGATATAGGATCATATGCTTTGTAAAATATTAATTAAGTTAATAAAATAAAAATTGGTTGGTTTTTGAGTAGAAAAAGAGGGTACAATAGATTGGGTTTATTCATATTTTTTAATTACAACTCTTTTTTTGTCAAATGGAAAACTACAGACCTGTTAAAAAATTGAAGTGGATTTAAAACTCTAATGATTTCATGGACCTCACTAAAGTCAAACACTAGGAAGGCCACTTTGAGGACTTCATTTAGGTGAACCAATCTAAATATGACATGTGTTACAATCTGATTGCCCAAAATAAAGTGAAAATAGGTGAAGGATCAAAGCTCAATGAAGGTTCACATTACACAATTCATTCCACTTGTAGATCCAATGTGGTAAGGTGCTGATGCATGAGAAGTAAATGATAAATTTATGATTTGAATGGGTTTAGAACATTGCTTCAAGACACATTCAAGCTAGGAGACCTCCATGGACTTCATGATTCATGCATTATGATATAAGTAGTCATGATAAAGATAAAATATGATAAATTGCTTTTATCAGTATGAGGAGGTATCCCATGTGCCCATTATGGATTATAATTTTTTTTATTTGATTGGGTAAAAGAGAGGGTTTTGATGGGACCACTCAACCCGATACAAAGGCAACCAACACCAATAGGAAAACCAGAGACATGGCATAGAAAATCCATGAAGACAAAGAGAAAATGACCAACCAAAATAACAAAAACAAAAATGATTGTAAAATGTAACAAATAAAATTAAAATGCCATTGACAACACCCAATATTCAACCAAAATTATGTAGAGGGGAAATAGGAATAGGAAAGGTGTCTTCATCAAAACCAATGAAGAGCACTGAAAGTAAGGCAGTGAAAAAAACTTAAAGTAATCAACAATAAATTAGCCAATGGCTAGGTTGAGTCTTCTTCCACAATGATGGGATAGGATGCCTTACATAGTCCATTAGTTTCCTTCTTTTACTAGGTATTTAGCATTTGAGCTTAGCCTTTCCACTTTCATCCTTCATCCCTTCCTTTTGCCTATTGTGTCCAAATGGGCTTCGAGATAAGCTTGATGAGAACAAGGGAGCATGCTAAGTAGGCTAGCAAGTTGGGAAGGGTAAGGAGCCCAGTTGAATCAAAATCACTATAGGAAGAGACCAGAGTATTCAGAGGAGGATCCACTAGTGGAGGGGGAGGAGGAGAAAAACCTAGTGATCAATAGAATATGCCATGATTTCACTATAAAAATTACTCATTTGGGGCTCCTTATTTAACCGAGAGTGAGGAGCACTTGCATCTCCCTTATAAGAGCACCCCATCATGTGGTACCTAGTGAAATTGCAACAAAAACATCTAAATGGAAGGCCTTCAAAGTTAAGAAATTGGATTCATGAGCCTTGCAAAGAAAAAATACAAATGTAATACTGAAGAGGTTTGGAGATATCCACAATTGCACAAACTCTCATGAATCTCTTCTCTAGTGAATCCTTGTCTAAATTCACAAAATATCCCACCTAATTTATCAACATCACAATATGTTCTTCCAATAAACTTGCATAATATATTGTGATTATTTGTAATTAAAAATTGACCTTCATTGATTTGTGACTCTATAACCTATCAATAATCACCACCTATCTTTGTTTTATTCATAACATTGTGATATGACCATGATACATCTTAAAATAAATACAATTTTTTTTTTAATCATTGTAACAAAGTATTCCGCTAATCATTGTGGATTATAAATTAAAAGTGGATCTGAAAGTAATGCCAATTAAATTTAATTATCCAATAGATATGCATATTGTTTTAATGCTATTTTAAATCAAAAGTCACCTCCATTGGTTTGTGACTATCTGACCTATTAATAATCAGCACCTAATTATATTTTATTTGTATATTTATTAAAGTTGAGGTGCCATGTGTATATTTTATTTATAAAATTTAATTTTGCCTCATGTTTTTGTCACATGGAATAGTTTGGAGCCGCTGAAAACATGAAGTGGATTTAAAAATCTAACGAGTTTGCAAACTTCATTAAAGTCAAAAAATGGGAAGGCCACTTTGAGGACTCTCTTAAGGTAAATTGATATGAAGAAGACATGTGGTGTGATCTAATTGGCCAAAATAAAGTATAAACATATGAATGATCATAGCTCAACAAAGAGTTACATTGTGTCGGTCAATCCACTTGATAACCACATATCCAAGGAGGCCACATGTGATATGAGTTTTCATGATAAATATAAAAGAAAAAAAAAAGGTATGTGATCATTGCAAGAAGGTTTTACACATGGCCATTGGATATATTCAAAGGGAAGAAGTAAAAATATTTCCACCTATGTCATTTTTATATAACATATTTGATAAATTTGATGTAGAAAAAGAGGTTGAACTTTTAGATATCACAATTTTTTTTTGTAATTTTGTTTGAGTCAATTTTCATATAAAAATGATTGTCTCAAAATTTTCAATGCAGTAATAATTAGGAATATTTATTTATAAATATTTTTGATATTTTTTGAAGGCCATATATGATCATTTGAGGGTTTGAAATTGTAGTTTACTATTATATTAGGTATTTTTCTAAATTTTGAAATTGTAAATTTTTGTAACTGAATTTGAAATCTAGTTGGTATTCATTAGATAAGTTAATTTTAGTGTTTATTTTATTTTTGGATATTTTTAGAGTTTCACGCAGTTGCATGAAAAGCTTATTAAAAATAGCAATTACTAAAAGTAATAGGACATGTTTTATTTATTTTTACTATTTTGAATTTACATGTCAACTCCAATTATGAGTTGAGGCTTATTTATGCATGGTTTATAATTATTTGAATCATATAATACATATCAATACATGTTATTATTTCAAAAGTGTTGCCTATTTTAATTTTATTATGTTGATAGTATTCAAGTTCATTAAAATTAGCCTGGGTGTCTAATATTGAGTTTCTAATTGTAGATTTACTTTTCATATGCAAAGATTCCACATAGACACTATATAGACATAACTGAACATGAAGTGCAAAGGGAAAAGTATGAAATCGTTCAAGCCACAAGGTCCTATGCAAAGGATAAAATCAGTGTTCTCATGGATGTAGATTATAATAGATGGAGGATGAAGCAAAATTCATGAATATGTGGACTATGTTTTTTATATTAGTCTTTTCATTATATTTTAACCAATAGAAAATTAAAAAAAAAATATTTTCATTTTTTTTATTTTTTTAAATATATTATTTTTTAAATATGTCCGAAAATATTATTTGGAATCATTGAATTACATAGATTGTTGGTAATTTTATCTATATTTTTAAAATAAACATATAAAATATTTGTAATACTAAGTAAGCATATATCTAAATTAGTGAGCTATTTTGGCTAAGCATCCATGAATAAAGGACATCCATATCATCAAAGTCACTCAAGACATGATCATGGCCTTAACCGCTTGACTCTCTCTGTAAAGTATCTAGAAGTATTTGTACCTTGGTGGATGGATATAAGCATCCATCATCTTCACCATTTGAACTACAACCATTTCAATTAAAATATATTTTTTAGAAGTAATGTTAAAACATTATAACCTATTAACATTTTTTTTACACATTTTTTAATGCAAATTAACAAGAAGAGGCAATTACAATAGATACATGCACAATAGGTAATGATAAAATAATAACATGTGAAAAAAAATTAATAAATTTGATAAAGATATTTTCCCCTTATTTTTTAAATTATAAATAATTAAATTCATCCAAGGCATTAGTCTTGTCATTGTCCTCTAACTAATTGGACATACATACATACATACATACATACATACATACATACATACATACATACATACATAGTTTTTTATTTTCCCCTTTTCTAAAATATAATGTAAATTGTAAAGTTAATGTCAAAAAATTAGAATGTTGGAAAATATTTACTTTCACATTTTTTAATGAAAACTAATAGTAATAAGTGATTACAATAGATACCTTCATAATATGTATTTTAAGATAACATGAAACAAAGTGAGTAATTTAAGATCAAAATTCACAAAATCATTTTTTTATTAGGGTTTGATAAATTATTTTAGTGTTGTGAACTTTATTAAAATATTTATCCATACTAGTTCTCTATGTTTTCTAATATGGTACTATATGTTATTATAAAAGAATATTTAACCATAAATTAAAAAATAAAACTTTTTAAAGTCCTTTATGGTTTGATGAAAAAATAAAACTTTTTAAAGTCCTTTATGGTTTGATGATTAAAAACCATAAAGAATTTTGTTTAATAGGTCAACAAAATTTGCTCCTGAAATCAAAGGTTACACACAAGGATATTAAACTTGGCCTCAAGATGGTCCCCCAAATACTTATACTAGTAATTGTAGGTGCTATTTTTTTAACATTGTGCCTTAACACTTCTAAACACAAGTGTATCATAACTTTGAGGCTCATTGAAATGAATGGCACTTATTCATGTTATAAGGATGTTATTTTATTTTTTAATAATTTAGATAAAAATTATTAAATATATTCAACTCTAAAAATAATGTAAATTATCATTACCTTGGTTATTTCATTAAAGAAAACATTATAGAGTTATGGAATTTTGTAGGGTATCCATGTTTTTTAATAATAAAATGGGTGGAAAATTTTATTTGAAGATGATTCTTTAGGATGGGGAATCTTGTAAAATTGGCCTTCCTAAATGTGGAAAAAATTCAAAAAAATTAATGTGATGTAAAGGAAAATCTTGATTTATATAATTTAGTAAAATATTGTAGTGATTTGCAATTGTACTCTCCAAGTTAGATTTGAGTTATCTATTTTAGTTATGGAATCAAATGTGCAATTGAAAAATTATCATAATTTATTCAAGTATAGATCACCTTTCTACAGGCCTCGAGATGGTGAGGTATCATATTTATCAAATGATAAGGTTCTTTAAATGGCACAAAAGTGATTTAAAAGTGAAACTTTAATATTCAAGGATAATTTGAAATATTTTCTTTCTTTTTAGATAAGTACCACTCACACTCCAGATTAGGATTGGATAAAGAAGGAGATGGCCTCAAATTTTTATTTATAATAGTCTTTGTAAGGTTGAGAAGTCACATTAAAATCATTGAAATATAAATAAAGCCTCAAAATAAATAGAGAATGTGTTTTCATCATCTTCCTTATTACAAAAAGAGATTCAAGGTTTAAAGTCTTGCATTATTGGAGTAGAGGAACAAGGGAAAATGTTGGGTATTCAAGAGGCATAGTAGTTTGATGATTTTGCATGCAATGTGATGCCTTTATATTTCCTTGAATATAAAATCATCACATTAATGAAAAGTAATTACATAAAATATAAAATAATAATATTTCATGTTAATCATTGAATTCATTCAAAAGCATTGCAAGCATACAAAAGCATCATTGGCATTCAAAATCATCAATCTATGCAGAAGGATCACAAGCATGAAGAAACATTACAAACATTTAAATACATCAATTGTATGAATTTTTCCTATAATGCAAACACATCTCTATGATATATATACTTATGGTCTATTATGAATACTATTGGAGAATCATCTTTTCATTATAGTGTATTTTGTTGAAATTCAATTTACATATTTAATTAACTGTGTTTTGCTACCATCATGGATGACTCTTTTCATAGCTCATTATATATTTATTATAATTTATATGAAAACTTTGAGGGTTTAGTTTTCAATTTATTGTGTTATACAAATGTTATTATTGAGTGTGTAGAAACATATATGCAGTCTTTCATGAACAATCGTTAACACCAAAAATAATGTTAACCCTCTCTAAAACCCTAACAATGACACAATGTTAAATAATTTGTTCTAAAGTGATAAAAATGGATTGTTATGGATATTTAATTGACTGGAATTTTTATTCAACTCTTCCAAGAATCTCTAATTGTGATTGGTTTGTTAGGTGTGTGAGTGGAACCTACAAGAAAGGCCTTATTTCTTAAAGATTTGTTGTAGTAGTCAGAATTGACCTAGTAAAAGTATGAAAATAATTATATGGATAATATTGAGACATTTATCTTATGTCCATATTGGTTTTTAAGTATTATATACCCTTTAGGTGTGCTAAACTCATCATACAAGTTGACTAGTTGCTAACAGGCCTAATGATGTAAATAGTGAGAAACCCAGTTAGAAGTGAGAAGGTGATTATGGATGTGTTATCATGTATTATGGATAAATAGAAATGTATTGGGAAGTTTTTGAATACCTATAAGGCATGTTTATTTTGGATATAATTTTTAGAGGTTAATGGATATGATGAAAATGTTGCTCATAATTTGACCTATCTAGTGCAATTGAGACAGTGATGGTCTAAGGTTATGAGATTGGTCTACAAGACCAATATTTCCATATGAAAATGTTATATTTATATATAATATTTTTATAATTATCTTATAATATCATCCAAATTCCTGTAAAGTCTCTGAAAGTAGTCATATAGGTGTTGAAGGCCATTTTCATCAACACTGTGCTTTAAGGGAAACTAGTAGTTATGGTAAGCAAATTTCAGTGATGAATTTTAGACTCTATGTCATGAGTTGATGTATCTAGTGATTATATTTTTATTTTTTATTTTTAATTTTATGTCCTATCCATGATTTTAATAATCTTATAAATTAGTGTAAGAGATTCAAACATTGAAGCCAAATTGGCTTGTTTGTCTGAGTAAGGTCTAAGAGAGAGAAGGTCAACAATTTGGTCTACAAAACCAATAGTTTTCATTATATATTATTATATTTTTATTTTATTTTTTTATTAATATGGTTTAGTATTATATTTATAAATTTTAAGTCTTTGATTGTGTTCTATTGGGTTTCATAAGTTCAAGTTTTCATGACTGTGTTTTGATGTTAGTTTGCAGTGATGAGTAAGCTATTTATAGAGAAGGATTTGAGTCTTTTTTCACTGAGTTGTGAAGTATAAATCAAATTATTATAAACCTAATGTCATGAATATTATTTATATTTTATTTTTTTCCATGTTTTTAAATCAATTTTGTGTTTATACTTTAGTTGTTTAAAACAAACTTTCTAGGTATGCACATGCCTAATTGTGAACAATACAAATGGCGTGCTTCAAGTGGTGGTTGGAGACAAAATGTGTTATGAATCATATATTATATTATAAATGGTATATTTTAATGACATATTATGTTTTACTAATGTGTAAGGTGTTTTAATGTTTCCCAAAGAAGGCTAAGTGTAAAGTGTCCTAAGTAGACCTAATGGCACTAGGTATCCATGAGACCTAAAGAGAGGTAAGGGCAAATTGAGGTAAATTAGACATAAAAGGAATAAAATAATGTCTAATACATGTATATTTTACTTCCTAATATCTATTACATGTCCAACACAAGAGGATAAGGGTGTTTATCTGACCAAGAAGTATATGAACAAGAGACTTGTATAAATACAAGGCAATTTTAAGTCTATTTATGGGTGAAGAGAGCAAGTGTATATAATAACATGTTAAAGAGTATAATAAGGAGTTATATAACATAATAAGATTTTATAGGGATTATATGCATAAAAATCAAGGTCATATAACCTAATCAAGTCAAGTAGAGGACTAGTTGAGCGAAGAAGACTAGAAGGTAGTTTGAGAGAGATAGAAGAAAGAGAAGAGCTGAAGAAGGAGATAATTATATATTGTATGAGATTTTTTTTTAATAAAGGTGATAAAGGGTTTCACATGGATTATTTGGTGTTGAATCATCTAGGGGGTTGGTACCTCCTTGGAAGTGGGTGTTTGCTAAATCCTAGCTGAGTTAGTGCTTAGCTAGTTGGGGTTGGTGTTTCCTGTGATTTTGGTGCTTCAATAAATTTGATATTTTTATTATAGTAATATATTTCATTTGTATATATAAATTTATTTTCTTTCCCTTGAGTTTTTTCCATATATGTGATGTGTTCTTGTGTTTCATGTTCTTATGGATTGGTGTTTATGTTAGCTAGATCTATATGCTTGATTGATTAGCCCATGATTGCTTAAGTAAAGTTGATAAGGATGCTATTAAATATTGATTAATCCCCACTCTCAATAATTTTTCTTAAAATATTTTTTATCATAGCTTGGTCCTTTGAATCAGGTTTAAAAACCTAAAGGAGATCCTAGAAGCAAGGATGGCTAGTCAACAAGCTGAAGGTGGTTTCTCTACCAACAAAGATATTTTATTTAACAGATATAATTATGTATTTTGGAACATTAGGATGAAGATATATTTGATGTATCAAAGTCATGATATTTGTAATTTATTTTTAAAGGTTATAGTGCTCCTCCTATTTCCACCAACTGATGTAACAAATAAGAAGGCTAGTCAAAGTAGCTTCAAGCCAATGAATGCCAGTCTTTGTGCCTATTAGAAGTAGAGCTTGTAAAGGTGATGTAATATGTATCAGCCAAAGATATATGTGACAAATTCAATACCATATATGAAGTATACACCAAGGTCAAAATATCCAGGTTACATACCCATAAGAGATAGTTTGAAAGTTTGAATATGAATGAAGATGAAACCATTGCATCTTACCTATTAAAGTTTGATGAAGATTTCAATGTCATTCGAGGACTAGGAGAATAAGTGAAAGAATAGACAAATGTTAAAAAGGTATTGAGATCACTAACTCCTAAGTTTTATTCTAAGGTATCTATAGTAAAAGAGATGCAAGATTTGGACAAGCTAGAGATGGATGGCCTTCACATCATCTTGACTACCCATGAGATGAGAAAAAATGAAGGCCTCCCAAGAATTAAAAATCATTAGAAGATAAGAATAGGTGAAAAACTAAGAATTTTAAGGATGAGGAATAATTAGATGTTGATGATGAACAATTGATATCCATATTTGCAAGAAAATTAAGGTTTGGCTTAGGTAAGTACTAGGGTAAGTCACCCTTCAAATGTTTCAACTATGGTTATTTTGGTCACTTTGTGTATAAGTATCCTAACAAGGGTAATACTAAGCAGAACATGATGAACATCATGGAGATGAAAAGAATATCTGTAAGACTAACAAGAATAAGAGAGATTTTAGGAAGTATGAAGGTAGGAAAGAATCATTCAAAAATATGAAAAGTTTTTTATACAAAAGAATACAACTCATCTAATGTAAGTGATTTAAGTACATATAATAGGATTAAGGATAGTAATTAACCTAAGCCTGAAAATAATGAAACCTTATTCATGGCCATAGAATAAGACAATGAGGGTTTCTCAAATGGGAAAGGCCTTATGGTTGATCTATAATAAAATGAAGAAGAAGTTGAAGTGAAACTCAAGGTAGAATTGGTAATTTCCCTAGAGAAGTTTAAATTCCAAAAAAAAATAAAAAATCAGAAACTAAGGTCTTTAGTTAAGGACTATGAGTAGTAGATTGTCTTGTTTGAGCAGAGACTGAGTAACACAGATGGATATAGTCAATACAAGCCTAAAGGATAAA
Organism: Torreya grandis; assembly: GCA_037957365.1. Taxonomy (NCBI): domain Eukaryota; kingdom Viridiplantae; phylum Streptophyta; class Pinopsida; order Cupressales; family Taxaceae; genus Torreya; species Torreya grandis. Next base: position 583,835 of record JARHVA010007188.1, read on the forward strand.
AATAAATATTTCATTAGGTATGAAATTGAAGTGGAATCCTTGAAATCCAATTTGGATCATGCATATAGCAAGGTGAAGACCTTTTTGATGTTTGAAAAGAGCACTATGGTTTTAGATAACATACTAAGTAGCTAGAAATTTTCAAGTGATAGGACAGGTATTGTTTTTAAAGAAGACCAAAAGGAAGAATCTTAAGTAAAAAATAAGGTTATTAAAGAAAATAAGGTCAACATGAACATAAATATCAAATATCCTAATATTATTAGGTATGCTAGTTAATTCAATGGTTACTATTTTATATGTAATCAGTTTACTCATAGATCAAGAGAGTGTAGAAGACCCTCCAAGAATGAGTACTCATGGGAATATGGAAGGAGTCACACTTCACATTAGTCAAGATGTATGTATGGGGTTATTTTTTACATGTGTCATAATGTATCAAACATTTAAATATTATGTCCTAATAAAGTTAGAAGGTCATCAAGTCTAAATAGGAGGTTTGAAGCCCCTAGAGTGTAAGAAAGAAGGCAAATGAATGTATGGAAACCAAAGATAGTAGTGATGAGTCAAGATAATTATACAAGCTCAATTGGACTGAATTTTATGGTATAACATACTTTATATCTTAAATCAAGTTATGAATTTCTATTTTCAGCTCACATTGATGATCAAACAATTAAAAAAAAGGTCAATCCTATATTACTAATCAAACCTAAATGGATATTAAAGGATATTCATTCTTGTGAGAGAACAGATATATGAGAATCTCTTGAACTTGAGTTTTTTTAGTTCCCTATGGAAAGAGGTGACTCCATTAAGCTTCATGGAGACATTATTCAATTAGTAAAAGCATGGTAGATGTTTGGTTTTATGGGGATATTTTAAGGTTGTTGACTAAGCTTGAACTATGTTGAGAAGTGGTATTGTAATCTAAGTTGATTTGAAGGAGGTATGCATATATTAAGGGGGAACATGTTACCTTAATGATTCATATTCTACATGTTGATATATTTCTACAAAGAAGGTGTGATTCTAGATGACAGTTGTGGTAGAATTTTGTCATTAATGTCAATGGGGGAGAATGTTCAATAAGGGAGATAAGAGTTATCAGATTGAAGGATGTTTGATGAAAGTTTGACATCAATGACAAAGGGGGAGTTTTTTGACAATTATTGTCAGTGATGTCAAGGTTTATGTCAAGCTTGAAGTCATTGATGTCAGTGTGGAAGTCAAACAAAGAATTTGAAGGCAACATAATGTCTTTCTATTAAGAGAGAATTTGAAGATAACCTAATTTCTTTCTATTAAAAGAGAATTTTAAGATAGAATAATTATTATTTTATTATCTCTTGTCAATGTTGTTATAGTGGTGTGAGAATTTTTTCTAGTGAGTACAAAGTAAACATGTTTGAGTGCTAATCATTGAGTACAAGGTGCCTTGAGTAGCCTAATCATAAAAAGAATAATCATATCATGAGGATGTGCATGATGATCATGAGGAAGTGTGTGTAGAGGTAATACATTGGTTTAATAACTTGTAATTCATGTAAGCAAAGTGTAGAAGCATCAACGAGTGTTTAAAGATTAGTTTTCAAAGTTGTCAAGTGTTTGAACCTAGTAAAAGACTTGAGAAGGATTGTGCATAGGATGCCTATTATTGTGCATGAATGACCATGGTATACTAGTGATATGGATGAAAAAAGGCATACGATGTTGTATAATTTTTCTTGATCATGCATATGATACATTAGAGCAATCAAAAGATTTTCAAAGTGAGCTTATACTGGTGAGACCTTAAGTCTAAATCTGCAACTAGACTAGTTCTAGATGTTGCCTGACATAATGAGGTATCATGAAATGTTGTCAAGGATTATAAAGGATGTAAAGTGTTGTTTTCAACATAATTTTTTTGATTTTGTATATGATGTTTTAAGATCTTGGATAGTGGTTAGAAGGTCAGTTTCAAGGCCTAATATGACTCGCAAGTTAAGAACTAGAGAGCAAATAAAGAACATAGCCTAATTGGGTATCAGGATCATTTTCTAAGGAAAGTGTGAGTATGTGAGCATTGAGTTAAGTGTATCATATTGTTTCAAGTATGTTTAACAAGTTTGACATCATGGTTTACAATCTAAGGCATGAAAAGTGGTTTTGAGGTCTCTTGAGTGCACAAAATGAAGGGTTCTCAAATTGAAAAATAACTTAAAGTATTCATTGGCACATTTAAACTCTACATGGTAAACTAATATATTAATAATATATGAGGAATTTTCTTAGATAATATCTCCATGTATTAGTTTTGAAAATAATAGGCAGTTCTTTACGAATAATCGTTAACACCAAAAACACTGTTAACCCTCTCTAAAACCCTAACAATGACATGATATTAAAAAAATATTATAAATTGATTAAAATGTATTGGTATGGATATTTAATTTATTATATTTTATATTAAACTCATGAAACATCTCCAAGTGTTATTGGTTTGTGAGGTGAGTGAGAGGAACCTATATGAAAGGAATTATTTCTTAGAGATATATTGTAGACGTTAGAGTTGACCAAGTCAAAGTATGTAAATCATTAGATATAAAATATTGAGAATTTTATTTGATGTACATGGTGTTTTTTGATTATTATATAGCACTTAGGTGTGTTAAACTGATCATACAAGTTGGCTAGTCACTAACAAGTCTAATGATGCAAATAGTGAGAAACCCAAATAAAAGTGAGAAGGTGATTAGGGATATGTTATCATGGATTAGGTATTTATAAAAATTAATTGGGAAATTTTTTAATACATGTAAGACATGTTAATTCTTTATATAAGTTATGGATGTCAGTGGATATGATGAAAGTGTTTCTCATAAGTTGACCTATCTAGTGCATATGAGACAATGATGGTGTAAGGTTATGAGATTGGTATGAAAGACCAATATTTACATATGACCATGTTATATTTATATATTATATTTTTTATAATGATCTCATAATATCATAAAAATTAATTTAAATTCTCTAAAAATGGTCATACAGTTGTTGAAGGTCATTTTCACTATGATTGTGCTTTAAGGCAAACTGACAGTTCTAGGTAAGCAAGTTGCAGCATTGAGTTTGAAGCTATATGCCATGAGTTGATGTATATTATTAACATGATTTTTTTTATTTTAGCCTTTTATTTCCTATACATGCTTTTTATAATCTTAAATTTTATTGTAAGAGGTTGAAACATTGAATCCAAATTGGCTTATCTGATTGAGTAAGGTCTAAGAGAGAGAAGGTCATCAATTTGGTCTGCAAGACCAATAGTTATATTAAAGATTATGATATTTATATTTTAAATTTTTATAATGATGTTTTAGTATCATATTTATTAATTTAAATTCTTTTAATGTGCTCCTTTAGGTGTCATAAGTTCAAGTTTTGATGACTATGTTTTGAGGTTAGTTGGTAGCTCTGAGTAAGCTATTTGCAAAGAAGGGTTTCAATCCTTTTTCCCTGAGTTAGGAAGTATAAAAAAAATATGATGAAATTAATTTAATTTATATTATATATATATGTGTGTGTGTGTGTGTGTGTGTGTGTGTGTGTGTGTGTGTGTTTCAATGTTTTTTTTCAAAAAAATATGTTTATACTTTAGTTGTTTAAGACAGACTTTATGGATATGCACAAGCCTAATTGTGAACAATACAAATGGTGTGCTTAAAGTGGTGGTTGGAGATAAAATGTGTTATAAATCATAGATGATATTATAAAGATAAGATTTGAGTGAAATATGATGTTTTACTACTATTTAATGTGTTTTAATGTGTCTTAAGGAAGGCTAAGTATAAAGTGTCCTAAGTAGACCTAATGGGATTAGGTCTCCATGAGACCTAAAGATGAGATAAGGCCTAATTGAGTTAGGTCAGACCTAAAGGAACTCAAACAATATTTTATCCATTTATATGATATGTTAAAATACAAATTACATGTACGACATAAGAGGTTAGTGGTGTTTGGCTGACCAATAAGGATATGAATAAGAAACCTATATAAATACAAGGTTGTTTTAGGCGTATTTATGGGTGAAGAGAGAAAGCATATAAAATAGCATATTGTAGAGAACAATAATGTATTGTATACCATAAAACTATTTTATATGATATATTATGAATATTTTATAGATATTATGTGCATCAAAATCAAGATCATATGACCTGATCAAGTCAAGAAGAGGACTATTTGAGCAAAGAAGCCTAGAAGGTAGTTTGAGAGAGAGAGAGAGAGAATAAAGAGAAGAGCTGAAGAAAGAGATAATCATATATAATATGAGAAAAAAATGTTCTAAAGGTGATCAAGGGTTTCAAGTGGATACATTGGTTCTGAGTTATCTAAGGTGTTGATGCCTCCTTGAAAGTGAGTGTTTACTAAAGCCTAGCTAAGTTAGTGCTTAGCTAGTTGGTGTTGGTGATCCATGTGAAGTCGGTGCTTCAATAAAGTTGGTATTTGTATTATATTATTTTATTATATTTTTAAATATCAGTGGTTTTTATTCCCCTTGAGGTTTTCCCACATATGTGATGTGTTCATGTGTTTCATGCTCTTGTGGATTGGTGTTTATGCTTACTAGATCTATATGCTTGATTGATTAGTTCATGATTGCTTAAGTATATTTGATAAGTAGGTTTTTTAAATACTTATTCAACCCCCCTGTCATTCATTTTTATTCCAACACCTAATATGTATTATCCTCTATTTTAACATCATCAATAGATAGTGACACAAATCATGCATGCTTAATTTTCTCTTTCAAGTTTTCTTTCTCAACTATAGGCAAGAATTTCACATAGTCCCAACCATTGATTTTAGACTAATGAGAATTTGGAAAGTGTTGGACATGAATAAAAGTGAACATTTATCATACACCAGGAAAAAATGTAATAGGAAAAAATATTTTTAGATTGTGAAAAATAACAACTAACTAAATTATTTTACCTAAATGATTGTTTGAATTGGATTTTTTAATTGGGATGTAATTATCCCTTCATTTTATTTGATTTTTTTTTTTTTAGAAATTAGGTCATCATTTAACCCATTTTGAGATTCATTTATATTTCTATCTTCACCCTCAAAACTAGTGGAGATGATTGCCCTAACACATATGGGTTCTCACATAAGAAGGAAACTTTATGTCCTATAAGGTATTGTACTTGTTTAAATTCATGAAGTTTTATAGTTACCTACCATTTTCATATAATTTTTTTTTTGTTGTAATAATGTTAGAGCTAAATTGATAAAGAAACATCACATTATTGTAAAAGTACTGCATTCTTAAAAAATAATTGTAGCCTGTAAAAGCATCACAAGGAAAATAAAAACATCACATTCCTATAGAATAATAGTATTTTTGTAGAATAATTTTATTGTTGTAAAAACATCATCAACCTATAAAATCATAACGTTCATGAAAAAACATCACATGACTATAAAAGTATCCCATGATTGAAACACCACCATATTTATACAAAAGCATTGCATTATTGGAAATGTATCACATTAATGAAAAACATCACTTTCCTTAAAATTAATAAAATGATTGGAAAAGCTTCACATCACTAGAAAAATATTTTATGTGTTGGAAAAATATTTTATGTATGAAAAAACATCATAGACATAAAAAACTATTGCATGCATGGAAAAATATTTTAGGGATTAAAAAACATTGCTACTTAGGAAAGCTTAATATAAACCCAATAAATTAATATAATTTCCTAAATGTATTAAATCTTATAAATGATCACAAACATGTTTTAAACCTGATCTTTACATTTTCATGTAGATTCTAAATTGCAATGTTAGAAGACTTTTGAGTTGGACTAGTAGATTTGTTTACATCCACAAGTGCTTGGTTTATTTAAGTGTTGAAATAGTTATTTTTTAATCCTTTTATACTCTAAAAGTCACAAAAATATTTCAATGTTTCAAATTGAGAGGATGGAAACTATTGTTTAATTTTGAGAATATATATAAATACATGTGATACATTTGGCTTGGGTATAATTGATGAATTTAATTAAACTTCCAATACTCCCTCTAAAGTTTTGACGAGTGTGATTAAAAGTCCCATATAATATTTTTAAATCCAAACATTTTTAATTTTTTTCCACCATCAATTAGTTTGTGTAGATGCATAAATATAATCATCAAGTTATTGACAATGTTTATTATTAGCATCTTTACCCTACTTGGTCTATTTACTATTTCACCAACTAAAAATATATAATAGATCCTTCATAGTATTATAAACAGTAAGAATATCATATATGCATCCTTATTCATCCACTTTATTCCTAATAAAATTATAAACTCTTAGAAAGCATGCCCCAATAGTCATAATCTTTTGGCATAAGTTTGTGCTAGGTTAGATAGAGCCATGCTATGACTTGGTCCATTGGTAATAATAACCCTCCAATAATTTTTGAAAGGTCATTTAGGAAAAATATTCTAAATATTCCCCTATGGAAGCACATCAAGTCATTCAGTTAAAGGGACCTAACAAACTGATTTAAAATTACTACACACTAAGCAATAGAGCACCATTTTTGCCAATTTTTGCATGGCTGCATTCTAATAGTCATAGGCTAAGTCTAAATATTTTTTATTTAGGCAAAGGGAATTAATTTTCAATAATTTTAATCAATATTATAGATACGTTCATTTAGTTGTACAATAATAAATCACACAATCACCATAAGGGAAGAAATACATTGGCTTGAGGCCCATTTAGGCTATGTAGGCAACATATAAATTATGTATGGTTTTTTTAGGGTAGCTTGGCTATTCCACTATCCATATTCCCCCTTTTGTAATTTTATCACTATCTTATTTATTGTGTAGGAGATAGGGTTTTTATTTTTTAGGTCTTATTCACATCAAATCAATGGACATAATTAAAAAGTCAAACCTCATAGATAGTCACGTAAACCCATATCAAAAAATTAGTTATATAATCAACCAAGATGCAACTGCAGCCGATAGATAAGGCCACATCTCTCTCCTATCCTCTTTCTACAAACTTTTCCAATCATAGTTTTAATTCCTAATTTCACACATGACATAATTTGGAGGTCCTTTCTAGTAGTTTTTAGTCACAGACAACCTGCATAGTCAACATAATATATATTTTATGGAGGTTTGAATATCTCTAGGCCCATTTACTATTTTTAGCTAATTTCTAGTTTTGTAAAACTATGTAACATATATCTTTCATTATTAAATATTTATATTCTAACATTCAAATTTTAATAATTTAGATCATTTGAGTTCATTCAATTATTAATATATTAAACAATTTATGATACAAAACACCCTATTGGGATTACAAATCATTTTTCTATTTGAGAAAGAAACTGTAACTAGTATGTGTTTTTTTCCAACTATTGTGTTAGAAGAAGTTCTGAAAATATCCAATACCATGTGTGGAAATCAACAAAATTCACCTAATTACCAACCTTTCTTTGGTAAAATTTTCCACTTATAAAGTAAAACTCTTATTGTTACTAGCTATTGATTTCCCAAAAGGTGAAAATTAAATAAAGAGGGATGCAACTTTATGTTTTTTAAAAGAGACATGTTTTAATGAAAATGAGTGTAAATAAGTTTAATACTATGAATGAATGAGTAAGTCTATAAAATAATCTTATTATATTTTTGGGGAGAATTGACATTGGTTGTAAGTGTAATAAAAGATGTTTTATGTTGATTATTGCTTCCTCTTCTCTTATAAGTTGTAAATATTTGTTATCCTTTATTCTTTCATAAGAATCAAAGGTAAAGGTAAGAGATATATGCATGTCATACAATGAATGTAATCTTGATATTTCAATAAAGGTCAAATCTTTATGATATCAAGTGTTTCCTTGTTTAGATTCATCCAATGTTATTTATGTGTACTTATATCCCATGCCATTTTGAGTGACATTTTACAATGATTAACCTATGTAAAAAGAAGAATTGGTTGATGTGTTATAAATTTCAAGTTGTTTCTAGTAGTTTTTAGTCACATTTAGTTTTCACAGTCAACATAATATCTATTTTAGGGAGGTTTATATTTTTATGGGCCCATTTACTATTTTTAACTAATTTATAATTCTATAAAAAATTATAGCATATTGTATGTCATTATTAGATCTATGTATTCCAACATTCAAATTTCAATTATTTAAATCTTTTCATTTAAGTAATTTTAATTAAAATAGATTAAAAATTCTATTGAACCCACTATATTTAGAACATTTTTTTTTGTTTTCTTGATTTTATTATGGTTTCATTCAAATTTGTGTAAATTCTTGAAACTAAAATAAAATACCTTTGATCTTGGATATAAATCTAAAACATCATGATTAACCTTATTCAATCTTAGATTTCATTTGACACTAAATAAATTTGTCCTGTCACCTCAAATGAAATCTAATAAGAAGCTCTTTATTTTGAAATCATGTTAAATTTTGATGATATTTATACATAAAAGTGTTTCAATTTTATTTTCTCTTTATTTTTTATTACTTTTGATTATTTTTAGAAACTATGTTTCAAGATTTTTAAAACTACTTAGTGATTGCCACAAAGTGCTATGTAATGATCTATTTATAAGCAATGTGGCATAATAGGTTTACCCTAATATTCATAGTAATTTTACAGTATTAAACATAAATTTTTATTTCCATGTACCTGACAATATATCAAGAATGCTTAGGATCACTTATTTATACTACAGAATGCCTCTTTTAGCCATTTGATTTGTGATGAAGATGAGAAGAACATATCACCTAGGTAATTTACTCTCACTATACCCTCAAAATGGGTTTAGTGTGCTATACGCATGGTTTTACCTCTATAGTTAGTGCCCTAAAACATTGGGCTAATACTAATCAATGAACAAGCAAGTATATTTAAGATCCCACACAATTAGTCAAATACTTGCTTAGATCACTCTTATACAATTAAATTTTTCTTGTATCGTATTCAAGGTCATTAACATTGATTTATTAATATTAAATTGTACGCATCAAAGGTTTAGTGTTAAATTAAGTATTCTTTTTATTTCACATATGTAGCTTCCTTTGGATTCCTCTACAATGGAAAATAATGATGTTTTTTTTTCTCAAATTAATAATGACATTGTTCAAATTCCTTGGTCTCCTAAAAATAAACTTCTCATTAAAAATAAAAATTGAAATATTAAATAAAACTTGTTTTTCCCTAGGTTTTAGATAAAGATCCTATGGGTTTGGGGTTAAGAATATAGAAATAAATAAGCATAAGAGTGATAAAAATATCTATGGCAGGCCAATTAATTACAAAACTCATATAAAACATACACTAAATTTATTATGCTGAGATATGCTAAAAATGAAAAGTAATAATATGCTAAATATTATAGAGATAATGAAAATAATATACTTATCTAGTTTTGATTCTAACATAGATATGGATTTTTAATAGGTAGGAAGTAGACTAGAAAATGATTCTAGATCACTTGTCAAATTCTAAAATTTTGACTTATGTAGCCTCAAACAATTGTGTCAACCTTAAACGGTTATGTTAATGTTTCTATATAACCTAGATGTATGTGTTGTATATGAACTACCTATTGAATCTTGATGTGACCACATGTGGTATTAAAGCTTATATGTCACATTTGATATGGTGTGCTTAGATTAATATCATGGGTTGTCACTCCTTGTCAAATATAAAAACCCTAGTTCTTCATCTTTTTATTGGTTGTGAGAAAAATGGGTTTGTGGGATAATAGTGTCAGGCTAATCCCAAATAATCCTATTTCAATGGGTGATACCTACATATCCACAACTCTGAATATGGCCTATTACTAATTTAGTTCTCCCCTAATGTGTTAGATTATGTGTGCATGAGGGTATAATATGTGGAAAGCAAGTAAAATAGCGACCTAGCTTGCAACTTGGAAAATAGAACTCATGACATGCTTATTTAGTACTTTATACTTATATATATATATATATATATATATATATATATATATATATATATATATATATATATATATATATATATATATATATATGACTGATATGGAAATAAGAGAGAATATGGAAGCTTTTCTCCTTTGAATTCTTTATAATCATTGACTTTCAATAAGGTAGTAGATTGATAGGTATTTGCTAAGTAAGGAATGAATGAAGATTGATCTTATATTTATATCAATTCCTTTGGAGAATATCTCACATAAAATTACTTAGGATGACCATAGGAATATATTTCATTTATAAATTGAATGGCATTAGGGCACTAGACACTTGTGTTGGATTAGAACAGTTATATTGACATAGTCGTCTAACTGAGAGACAAGTGCCTAAGAAGCATAAAAACATGTAAAGGTCTAAAATTTATAGAGATGGTATCACAGTTGTTGCTAGAAGCTGGATAATGCAAATGCAATGGAGACATCATCACATGATATGAAGTAAGTGCACACCACGTAGATGCTAAAGTAATTTGAAATTATATAAGAAGATAAATTGCACAAGACAAAATAGGAGAAAACCCAATATCTGATTAACATGAGATGGCCAAAGTGAAGAATACATATAAGAGAGCACGTAAGTAACTCCTCCACAAAAGGTGGTCAAGGCACCCCAAGAATAGACTGTAACTCCATGAAAGGTGGTGACAAGGTGCTAAGAATAGAGAAGTAACGAATAGAGAAGTAACTCCCATAAAGGGAGTTACTTATGACATTCTTATGACACGTATGACACATTTATGAAACACATCTCCATATAAGCTAGCCTATCCCACAAATGTAGGTAAACTCTATCTATGCACAAATTTAATTTCCCTAATTAAATAATAGGGAAAAATATAAACCTACACTAATACCCCCCATAAGCACAACTTAGGTGGGTAGTGTGGAAATATAAAATAGGTCCCAGTAACTAGGTCTGATGAGGTATCCATGTACAAATGCAATCTCCCATAAGATAGAGAAAAGGAGAAAATCCGTAGAAAAAAACTCCCCCCCAAAAGAGAGACATAAAATAAATGAAGAGGCTAGAAGGTCCCCCTAAAGATGATGTTGTTGTAGATGTAGACCACACCCCAAGAAGAGCTCATAGATGAATGAACTTGATCTCGATGAAAGTTTTGGTGAATATGCCTGCAACCTACTCTGAAGACTGGCAAAATATCAAGTCAATGACCTAACTATGAATAAGCTCTCAAATGAAATGCATGTGAATCTCTATGTGCTTGGTTTGTTGGTGCTGAACTGGATTCCTACAAATCTAAATGGTACTCTGGTTGTCACAATAAATGATGGTGGGATGCCTAATAGGAATGTGAAACTTAGAAAGAATCCAAATAGCCTCAATAACTGCATTAACAACTCCCCTATACTCTACCTCTGTGGATGATATAGCAATAGCATTATGCTTCTTGCTAGACCAATTGATAAGACCAGAACCTAAAGAGAAACTGTAATCAGAAGTGGACTTGTGAGTCTGTGAATCACCAACCCAGTCTGAATCTATATATCCAACCAAGTCAGCCTCTATGCCAAATTTGTAATTAATCTCATATCTATGTGAACCTTGTATGTAATGCAAGATCCTCTTAGTTGCTTTCTAATGTAGCTCATGAGGTTCCTGCATAAATCTAGAGACAATTCCCACTATATATGATATGTTAGACCTGGTGTGAGTCAAGTAGATGAGACTACCAATAAGTTTTTGATACCGAGTGGCATCAACCAATGGTGAAGAATAGTCAGCCTCAAGCTTGACTCCTAATAGAAAGGGAGTCAGAGATGGCTTGTAATCAGCCATGTGAAACCAAGCCAATAAGTCAAGAGCATACTTAGGCTATGTAAGAGAAATCCCTGAATTTGATTGTGAGATCTCGATGCCAAGGAAGTAGTGCAACAAACCCAAGTCTATCATGTCAAATCTATTTTGAAGAGATGCCTTCACCATTGTAATAGCTGATGAAGAACTCCTGGTGATCAAAAGGTTATCAACACATAGAACCAAAATTAGGAGCGAATCATCCTACCATAAGAAGTAGACATTGGGGTCAAAATGACACCTAGCAAAACTCACTGTGAGAAGGAAGGAATCCATCTTGGCATACCAAGCTCGAGGGGCCTGTTTGAGGTGATAGATAGATTTCTTAAGTCTGCATACTAAGAAATAATCTTGAACAAATCCTAGTGGCTGCTTCATGTAGATCTCCTCCTCTAGGTCTCTATGAAGAAAGGCACTCTTCACATACATCTGGTGCACATCCCAACCATGTGCTGTGACAATAGCCAAGGTGAGTCGAATAGAAGTCATCTTTGCAATGGGTGCAAAGGTCTCTTAGTAGTCAATGCCTGCCACCTGTGAGAAACCCTTGGCAACCAATCATGCCTTGTACTTATCAACCAACCCATCTGCTACAAACTTGGTCTGATATATCCACCTACATCAAACCATCTTTCTTCCCTTAGGAAGTGAAGTCAAATCCTAAGTGTGATTTTTGATTAAGGAAGAATATTCTTCCTCCATAGGACTATCCCACTTAGGTACCCCCAATGCCTCTCAAAAAGTCTATGGATCTAAAATTGAAGAAAAGAAGGCATGTGGATCTCTCTAAAAATCCCCCCTAATACATCTATCATCTACAGGATCTCCTGCCCAAGTGCCAGCACTCTCAAGTGTCTGTCTAGCCCAAAGTGGCTTGGAAGTGGGTGAGTCAGGTGCTAACTCCTCATCCTCTAACTGATTAGAGGTGGATGACTCTGCATCACTGTCCTCAATATCTGAACTTGAAGAAGAAGAAGATTCTCTGGCTCAAGAACCTATTGTGGTTGATCTAAATTTGATAAGGAATCATCATGAAGAAGTAGATTTGATGAGGGAGAAGAAGTGTCAAGTGTTGAGTCTCTAGGACTCTCCTGAAAATGGACACTTCTCTCGATGAACAACTCATGAGTGGTCAAATCTAGAATGTGATACCCCTTAATACCATCCAGATATCCTGCAAAGATGAAAGGCTTAGACTGACATTCCATAACTTTGCGTTTCTTCTTTGATATGCAGGCCATGGCTGGGGATCTAAAAACCCTAAGGTGTTCAACATCGGGTTTCCTTTTATTCCAAGCTTCAAAGGGTGTTATCCCTTTCAAAGCTTTGTGAAGAACCCTATTTTTAATGTAGTAAGCATAATTGATGGCTTCAGCCTCGTATTGTGGTGCTAAGGATTTGGAGTGAATCATATAACTACCCATCTCTTTCAAGAATCTCTTTTTGCATTCTACAACCCCATTCTGTGAAGGACTATAAGTGACTATGTGCTATAAATCAATCCCTTTTGTGGTACAAAACTACTCATACTTTTTGCTGACATACTCCCCTCCATTATGAGTTTGAAGAACCTTGATGGATTTCTCACTTTGTTTCTCAACAAGAGCCTTGAAGTCTAGAAATTTTTCAAACACTTCAAATTTTTGTTTGAAAAAATATATCCAAGTGTACCTAGAGAAATCATCAATGAAAGTGAGGATGTACTTGGCCCTTGTGAAAGATGGTTTAAGAAAGGGTCTGGATACATCACTGTGGACTAACTCCAAAGGTTGTGAAGCCCTCCAAGCTTTGCCTTTGTCAAATTTTGATTCGGTATGCTTCCCAAGGGAGAACCCCTCACAAAGTCCTTTTGAGAATCGGACACGAGGCAAGCCAATGACCATGTCATTTTTGCAAAGTTGTTCAAGGTAGCGGTAGTTAAGGTGGCCAAACCACTCATGCCATAGTTTTCTAACTCCATCTGAATGAGTCAGCAACACTGTTGGAGAAGAATCTGGTGCAAAATGTGAGAAGGTGTATAACCTTGCTTGGTGATCTGCCCTACTCACTACCACTATAGTATCACTATGCAACTCCCTAATAGCCACTAAATCTGGTGAAAAATCAACTCTCATGCCCTGACCAATGTGAGTGATTTGGTACACTAATAGAAGATTGGTTGAAAGAGAAAGAATACTTAGAACATTATTGAATGTTCCTCCTTCCATTTCAACTGACCCTCTCCCTGCAACAAAATATGATGTGTCATCACCCAAACTAATTAAAGTCATGCTATAAGGCTCTAAAGATGAAAACTCAACTAGTGAAGAGCCCATGTGGTGAGAAGCACCTGAATCAATGACCCATGATATTGTAGAAGCTGTAGTTACTACAAGGGCCTTGCCCTTTTCTTTCTCCTTACCCTTGCCTTTTGCCTTGGTAGAATCTTGGGTATATGAATTCTGCTTGATGGACTCAGGAACACCTATGTTGTGCTTGTCTAGAAGATGATTTAGGTGATCTATTTGTTTTTTCATGCATTTGTGTTCATCATTCCCTGCCTTTTTACAACATGCACACTTAACCTTCTCCTTCTTAGGTTTAGCATTGGAAGAGGAAGACTCAGTGTTGTTTTTGGCAGGATTGTTGTTTTCTTTCTTCTTCTCCTAGTCCTTGTTCTTTTTTTTCTTCTCCTTTGTTGAAGTCTTATCCTTACCATTTCTAGCTATTAAAGCTTGGGGTTGAGTAGACTTCATTGTGCCCATTTGAATTAGCTTATCTTGCTCCCTAGTGAAGTCGGCAATGAATGAATCCAAAGAAGGCATTTTCCCTGTAGTGTCAAGGGCACTTTTTGTGGCATGGAAAGTGGAGACAAAGACTAAATAGCTTGGACCTAACTTTGCGAGAATAGAAAAGATGAGTTGATCATATTTCTTCTCTATCTTTTATTCTTTCAATTTCAATCTAAGGGCCTTAAACTTAGTGAAGAAGTCTTGTAGGGTGTCAAAGTTGCTAGGACTTAGACTTATGAGTTTGTTTTCGAGCTCATGACCTCTCATCTCATCAAGCTTCCAAAATAAGAGTTCTAAGGTGTCCCATATGTCTTTGGGAGTCTTATAGGTTTCTAAAAGGAAGAAAAGTTCTAGAGACACAAACAAGCTTAGTAATCTATAGGCTTTATCACTATGGTTATACCACATGACCTTTCAACATCAATGATGGGTTCTACTTTAGTACCCATGGTGATCCTATACAACCCTTTGCTTCTAAGAATGATTGAGATTTTAACCTCCCATTTATGATAGTTAAAGGGTGTTAAGGGTTTAAGCTAAAAATAATCCACTTTAATGTGAATTTAGGTGAAGTTGTGAAATTATGCAAAAAGGAGAATGAAAGCAAAGATTTGCAAGTTGTGAAAAGCAATCACACCCCCCCTCCCCCCCTGAAATATTGAGACCCCCAAAATATTTAAATACACATTCAAAATATTCTAGACTCAGCTGAGAATGCATCTTAGAGCAATCAGTGCAAGACTTTAAGCAAAGAGGAGGTCAGACTCAGTCGAAAATGCTTCTCGGGAGACCAAATTTTAGGCACTTTATAAACTAGTGCATTTTTGACAAATAACAATCCTAAACTATGGATAATTTAATTACAAATGCTTTTAAAAAAAATGGCACCCAAATCTGAGCTACCGTTTGCAAGATATTAAAGGTTCAATTTCTTGTAAACTAGTGTTTTTGCAAAAAATAACACTAAAACATTAAAAAAATGTATGTTTTGAGAGAAAAAGTGGCCTTCCAACCACTCATTTGATTTTAAATGGAGTGAAGAATCCAAAGGAGGTATTTATGTGGGGGAATTGGCCTCCTTCCAACCCGAGCCTCACCCTTTGTCTTCGTAGGTCGATGATAGAAGTTTAAATCTAAACCCCCAAAATTTTTAAATTGTCTAAAATACTTAATATTCAATCAAATTGACTGATTTTTTTTTACTAGTCAATTTTAACTAAAAAATTAAATTTATAGATAGAATGAAACTGTTGGCCAAGTATCTAAGGGCCCACATGGGACGCCAAACAAGGAGAGGGCGCCATTTACAAGAAAAACAACAGGTGGCAGAATTCTCTTACAAAAAAAGGTGCAGTTCTGATTTTGCTGGGCCAAAAAAATATTGAATCTATAGACCTCAATGCACAATAGCAAAGAAGACAAGAGACAAGTTCAAATTTCAATGCACAACAGGGAAGAGACAGAGATTTAGTTTCAACACACAACAGATAGTATTAGTCACTACCTCACTATGCACCTACATGTTGGATGCCATACAGCTACATTTTGCCTTTCTAGAGTTCTACTCCACTCATATCTCACCCTACTAGATGCCCCACATTGACGTCCACATGCAGATGCACTTCTTAGAGAGCTGCCCCAAGCTAAAAGTGGCGTCCAAGAGCATAAACCAGATGTGTAGAGATCTCTCTTTTCTTGCAAAATGACTAAAAAAAGGAATTCTACTACCTCTGTTGAAGCCACAATAGATCTATACAAGATGTCTTGGCAAATTTTAACTTAGAAGTTTTTTTAACAAGTTTTTGTATGGATTTGCATGAGTTTTCAAGAAACTCTACCAAAACTCTCAAATGCAATAGAGTTAAACAAAAAAAAACTACTAAGAAAGCAAAGTAAGAATTTTAGAATAAACTAATAGCATAACCAGACACATGATTATCGGAGTGGCTCTGATAGCATATCAGAGTTGTTGCCAGAATCTAGATAATGTGAATGCAATGGAGACGTGATCACACGAGATGAAGTAAGTGCACACCACATAGATGCTAAAGTAATTTTAAATTATATAAGAAGATAAATTTCACAAGACAAAATAAGAGAAAACCCAATATCTGATTAACATGAGATGGCCAAAGTGAAGAATACATATAGGAGAGCACATAAGTAACTCCTCCACAAAAGATTGTCAAGGCACCCTAAGAATAGACTGTAACTCCTCCATGAAAGGTGGTGACAAGGTGCTAAAAATAGATAAGTAACTCCCATCAAGGGAGTTACTTATGACATTTTTATGACACCTATGACACATCTATGACACACATCTCCACATAATCTAGCCTATCCCACAAATGTAAGAAAATTCCATGTATGCACAAATATAATTTCCCTAATTAAATAATAAGGAGAAATAAAAACTTACACTAATAGATGGAAGATAAGTAGATATATAAAATTATGATAAAAATATATGGCCTATATCATTATAATATCATTGGTTAGACTAAGATATAATCACTGATCATAGAAAGATAGTAGATTTGAGCCTTTCAACAAAGGGAAAGGTCTAGAACTGAGAGGAAGAACCAAAGTCTATGTTTTCCAAGTGTACAAGACTAAGGTGACATATAATTTATAAATAGTGTTTACATTCCCCCTTTTAATCTAGTAATGATATTACTAGTTTAAAGGAGAATAAATGCATACCTAGGTGTGTATATCACAACTTGCCTTTATGTGAGCCCAACTTAAGTGCTTTACTGGTGGTTGACCTATGCATTGATGTAATTACCTTGCCTTTTAGAAATTTGATTTGAGAATATGTAGCATTATGAACATAGAGTTGAGATTAGAACAAATATAAAATCTAAAGAGGTGCATATATATAGAGGGATAAAGAAAAATTAGAGGACACATGCCACCAACCTTGGAAAAAATATGATTTGACACTAAAAAATTAAGATTATCTCAATCATACAACCCAATCATACTTATAACCTAGTGAGCATGATTTAACTAAGGAAATTCATACTATAAATCTAGGGAGGTTGGATGATGTAATCAAGTCCAACCTATAAATTTAGAAAGATTGAGTGATTTAATAACATCAACCCTAGAAAAAGTGAATTGACTATTGAAATAGATTTACTCAATATAGTACATAAAATTATATCCTAGTGGATGATGATAGTCCATATAACTGTTTGAAATATGAAACTAATTTGATTTGATAATATTAGGTGCACATTTCATAGCATATGCACCTTATATATGTCTCATTCTATATATATATATATATGAATTTGGTCAATTTGAAATTTGGATAAGTGTCGAAGACATGCTTATCATAACATGCCCCCATAATATATGGAGAAATATGAAAACTGATATAAGTTTCAATGTGAATGACATGTTTTCAAAACATGCCCCCACTATAATCTAGGTATGTTGAATAAGTGTGGAGAACATGTTTCCAAAACATGCCCCCACTAAATCTAAAAATGTGACAAATGTTAAAAACATGTTTTCAAAGCATGCCCCTATTAGAATCAAAATTTGTGAATCAATGTCAAAGACATTCTTTTATGGCATGCCCCCACTAATATACCCCTATTTTGAGGTGAGGGAAACTAGAAATTGGTAGTTACCTTACCTCAAAAGGATAAGATAACCATGTAAACTATGAATGTACCATGTAACATATATAGAAAACATGTCTAGGTAGATATATCATGGAAATATATAGAATGTGATCACATCAAATCTTAAAATGCATGATATATATCATGGCAAAATCTAGAGATTAAAATTATAAGTTCAACAAAAAACCAAGCACAAACACAAGAGCACTCAAAAATAAGTCAACATATAATGGCCCAAGGAGATCTCAAGCAAGGGGCATGTTCAAATGCTACAAAATTGAAGGGACATGACTTAGTCAAATGTCTAAAAAAGCAAGAATGACATACTCAAATGTCTATAAAATACGAAATGACATATTCAAATGTTAAAAAGGGAAACAAAGGCACGGGAACCATAAATAATGGAGGATATTGGAATGATCAAACAAGACAAAAAATATCAAGGCAAGCCACTCAAAGGAGTTCATGATTGAAAAACATAAATGACTAAGATAAACATAACATACTAGTGCATGGATAATGTGTTAGAAAAAAATTTAAGTACATAGCATATCAAGTACACTGTAAAAGATATAATCATGGATACAGTCATGTGTAAGTACATTAAATCAAATATTCCAAACGACCATAGAATGATATAACCTTCATGTATCATGATAAAATAAGTGGATGTCACCAATGTTCACATGACATTAGTATAGGGAAGGCCCAACATCCAAAATTACATAGATCATGTATATGTGTATCCATGTATCACACTCAAAATATGTGTTAAACACACATGTATATATATATATATATATATATATATATATATATATATATATATATATATATATATATATATATATATATATATATCCACTAACATGGAACTAACAACATATATGCCAAGGAGTTAATATAACATGTAAATGCAAAAAATATTTTTTTATATTTAGATTTTTTAGTATTTTTGGAATATTTAAACTATTTAGTCCAACAATTCTTCAAATTCAGGAGCCAAGATACTACAGGGTGGCCTTCCTTACCAAAATTGTTTATATTTACATAAGTGCCAAAAATATTGTGTCTGATGGTGACACACTACCAATAATCATTGGTACCTATCCCCCATATGAGTTATATGATATATGAACCTCTTTGATGTCATTTTGAAGACAACGAAACTACTTTGTAACACTAATAATTGATTTTATATCAATCAATGATTATTTTACAAGGTGTAATTTCAAGAACAGTTGTTGATCTATTACCCATATAGCAAGGTCCACTACCTATGGGCCATATGGAATGGGTAATACGATATACCCAAGAGATTGTGCAAAAGCTGGTGAGTGGCAAAACTCATATATATTATGTCCCAACCATTGTAATATGGTAATACTGAAAGTTGTTTCCCAATTATTTACATCAAACTTGAGATGTGGGGAATATACCCCTTCAATATTTGCAGTAATGGTTAGATTCTCATGCATTGGTCAATTTTAAGGATTGTTCTCTTTTAAAAATATATAATTATTTAATTATTTCCATGTTTCAAACATAATTTGTATGCATCCTTTTTTCTTGTATTTATGAATTTGGTTCTTCAACACCTCACATCAATTTTTATAATGATCAGCAATTCAATGATAGTTATGATATGGTAATTTATCTTTAGGAAGATATCTAATGCTTTATATGTGTCTTTTAGGAGGATAAGATATCATGTGATGATCAAGTAACATAGAATGTATTATATCTAGAGAAGCCTAGTTTATTAAAAGTTATAAAATATGTTGTGGAGTTTTTTGAGAATCCTACACATTGTTCACATGATGTAGATGCATTTGACCTTTTTAAGGTTGAATCAAATCATGTAACCAAGAGGGATGTATATAATAATAAGCATTTACATGTTGATCTACTATTTATGTTTTTCCCTTATCTTGATTTGGTTCTATATCCTTTGAAGATGATTTTATCTTATATGTACAGGGACCTTTAGGTTCAAATAGGATATTTAAGAGTATTTCAAGTGGATAAAAATATAGATTGCACCTTTTCTCATTTTTCATATTATATACATCATCATAATCACTATCATAGTAATCTAAAACATGGCCATCTTACAACTCAATATTGACCAATAAAGGAAACTCAAATATTAGAGGTGCTTACAATTTTGGTATCATTGGTTCCTTTAGTATTAATTCTTTTTATTGATGTGTATATATGTGCACTTTAGATTTTAGTTCTTTATTTGCATTTTTAGATAATAGATCCATTGTAATTGACTCACCCATTTCATAAATTTTGATATTGTCAAGAAGAATACATTATTTAGGAGGCACCACTATAGGAATAATCATAGTAATGAACCATGATGAAAATTACAATTGGAGACTAAAATAAATTATAGATGCATCCATATTTCACATATTTATAAAAAATTGAAATATTATTTTGAACTCATGTTTATTATTAAATAAAAAATAAAATCGTTGCTTTATGTCCTTTAACACCACTATAATTTGCTAATCAATATCAAGAATATCAAATTTTTATAGGAAGGCTGCTTTGAGTTGGTCAACAATAGAGATTCAAAAAAAACCTAGATGAAAATATAGGCTTTTGGGGACTAAATTTTAGGGTCATCAAATGTTTAACTCTAGGTTTTAGATAAATATCATATGGGGTTAGGGTTGATAATATATGAATGAATAAGCATAATGGTGATAAATATATCTATAACATGGAAACTAATCAAAAATTATAGATAAAACATATACTAAATTTATTATGATGATATATACTAAAAATGGAAAGTACAACTATGCTAGATATTGCAATGATAATGAAAAAACATACTTAGATAGTTATGATGTAACACAAATCTAGATTTTGAATGGGTAGGAATCAAACTAGAGAAAGATTATAGATCAATCATCAAATTCTATAAATTTTACTTTTATAGCCTCAAATATTTGTGTCGACCTTAGATAGTTACATCGATGGATCTATCTAAACTAGACATAGGTATCCTATAAAAAATACCCATTGGATCTAGATTCAACCACCTAGAATGTTCTAGGTTCTATGTAACCTTCATTTTAGTGTGCTCAAATTTGGATCATGGGCTATCACTCATTATCAAATAGCATAACTCTAGTTCTTCATCTTCATAATGGTTGTGGGAAAAATGGCCTAGTGGGCTCATAGTGGTGGGATGAACTTAAATACCCCTCTATCAATGGGTGCTTCCTACATATTCTATCCTCCAAATAAGGATTTATGTTGATGTAGTTATCCCCTAATGTGTTGTCTTATATATGCAAAAGGGTGTAATATATGAAAAGAAAGTACAATAGTGACCTAGTTTGTAACTTAGAAAATATAACTCATGGCATGATACTTTAGTAATTCATACCTGTAAATGTGCTATTCCTATGAATAATATGGAAATAGTAGAGAATAGGTAATCTTTACTCACTTGAATGCTTATTTACCATTGACTTATGAGAAGGTGTGAGATTGCTAGGTTTTTTATAGGTGAGAAATGAATGAGAATTGATCCTATATTTATATTAATCCCATTAGATAACATCTCACATAAAATCATGTATGTTAACCATAATAATACATTCCATTTAAAAATTTAATGACTTTAGGGCACTAGAAACATACATCAGTCAAGACACTTACATCGACATATGCATCTAACTAAAATGTAAGTGTCTAGGAATCAAAAAGATATGTAAAATTCTAGAACTTGTAGAGATGGAAGATAAGTATGTTTAAAACATTCTAGTCAAGATAAAAGGCCTAGGGCATAGAATGACATTTAGTCAAACTAGGAGATAAGAAAAGAGCACATAGAGATAGCATATGTTAGCCTTTTAGTAGTGGGATAGGTATATCATTGAGAGGAATAACCAAGGTCTATATTTTAAAAGTGTGCAATACTGAGGTTATATAAAATTCATATATAGTGTCTACAAAACTATAATGACATAATGAAAATGAAACTCATATTGATCCACATGGCTTAATGGAGTAGATAAAAAACAATATTTGAATTTTATCAAAGTCTTAAATATAATGCCATGAGGTCACTAAGATAATAAGTATACTTTTAATATCAAAATTTTATAATCAAGATAAACTATCCACATCTATACCACAAGAGGTGCATTTTTGGGTTTTCAAATCCCCTACTTCTAATATTTTCTATAATACTATTACATCTATTCCTAAATCTACACCTATAACATCATCCCTTAGTTTGGGAACATCACTTATTCTCAAAAACATATATATGCCTATGCCCACTCCTGCTACCTACACTCTTATTACCTCTACACTCTTGAGCATGCACTTATTTCCTAACAAGCTAAGATAACTAACTTTAAAAACACTATTTTTCATGTTATTCCCTCGACATAATCATGTTCCTTGTTTCATATCCTTTGGCACCTAAAATTGCATCTTGTCCATTACTAGTTGGATTTGTGACTTCTAAAATTCCTACATATGAAGGCAAAGGTGATTTTGTATAACAATTACATGCATTCCATGCATCTTATCTAGACTATGTAGATAATGAAATATTATTGACAAAGCTATATCAAATAAGGATTAAATAATATTCTCTTAGATGGTTCCATGATCTTCCCCTTCAATGAATAAAAAATTCCAACCATTTGGGAAATATGTTTTTAACACACTTTTCTATCAGCATTGGTGAAAAGCTATGATATTCTCAAATTGCAAAGCTCAAACCAAGGTCTAATGAAAAGATCAATTAATATGTGCTAAGATAAAAGACTATGTTGGTAAAAATCACAAATAAAATGGATGATAATTAGCTCCAAGATATCTTTGCTCAAATTTTTATATCTCCACTTCATGTGTCAATTGTGTTTGTTAAGTTCAAATATTTGATGAACTATGCCACATAATCAAAGAGTATGAGGTCAAGTTTCTTACTTTGAACAAGATAAAGTATACTTAAAGTGATCCTTATACTTAAAACATTAAATTTCAAATCAATCCAAATTATAAGAGTAGAGCAAAGCAAACAAAAGAAAGAAGCTAAGATTATAATTAATTCTATTTAATAACCACCACTTCAATTACAAGCTCTACCAAGGAGGCAATTCCGAATGTTACCTTCACCTCCTCATGTATTATTAAAAAATATAATTGAATGAAATCTAATCACTCTTCCTCCACCAATGGAAGTAGATATGTGTAGACGATAATCTAAATTTTTTAATGGCAATGAATATTGTGACTACCATAGATGTATTGGGAATTATAAAAATAAATGTTTCAAGATTAAAAAAAAATTTTAAGATATCATTGATGAGAATATTATTTATATTACCACACCTACTAAAGAAGATAAGCCATAAGTAAATGAAAATTCAAAACTCACAATATACAAATATCATTTGCCAAATCATGAAGTAGAAGCATGGATAATTTTGAAGTACACTATTCATATAATGCTCATCCTCCTTCTACATATGGATATCTACTTGATAGCATCATTAGTATAGTTATAATAAAATAATCATCACATCCTATTATTAATTTTGATGATAGTGAAGTTTTTAATGATGATTCAAATAAATGTTCAATATTTATTTGGGCATATATTGAAAAATAATCTATACATAGAGTTACGATAGATAATAAATAATGCAAAAATGTGTGCACCATAATAATCATATACTCTTATGGTTATACAAAATAATACTTACAAGATACTTTTAGAGTTCTCAAAGCATTTTATTGTCATATACAATAATCTTGGGTGTACAATACTACATCTACAAGTGGGGCCTCTCATTATGCATACTTCATTCTAAGTTCTACCAAACATAAAGGTCTTTGATATGATATTAAGGTGTCATTGGATAAAAAATATTAGAGTATTATGAATATACCTTGGAACCAATGATGTTTACTTATAATATAGAATAGTTTCATGATAGAATCTTTGAGAAAAATGGTAATAAAATAGTTTACATAACCATTCGATATCATGATTTACATATTCTAAAGAAATTTTCTATTTATTCTTCTATTAGTGATAATTATCATATCACAAAATGACTCTCTCCATATATTCATGAGCATGAGAATATTAGAAAATAAATTTCTTCATCTACTTATAATTATGTTAAATTTACACATGACCATATTCAGTTAGTTTCAAAGAGCATGACATACACTCCTACATATAAAGTGGTACATAAAAGGATATGTTCATCTCCTAAGGCATAATAGGTTAATAATAAAAGTTCATCATGGGTATAGGTTATTATATCTTCTCCTATGGAAATCAAACATAAAAGTTTTCATGGACATATGAATAGTGATTCATAGGGTTATATTACAACATATAATCCTAATTCAAATTTAGAGACATTTACAGTTGTCACTTCTTATTTTCAATAAGTAATTCCTTCATACAATGCAATTGGATATGCATACATGCATTTTCATGATGATATACTTGGTTGGATAAAGCCTCATAGTTCCTTCCAATCCACCAACTGTGTTGAGCCTCTTGATTAATCACATACACACTTCCCTTTATACATAGCCTTTTTTATTTTACTTTAGATTAATAATTAATCCATACCTTATCATAACATTCTTATATATGTTGGTTTAATTTTCACTTTGGTCACTTTCCTTCTTGATTTTAAAACCAATTCAAAAAATACAAAACACCTATTGTATATATTATTTCAATGCTCATTATTGTTTATTATTGCACATCTATCATACTATAGATTTCTTTGCACTTACATGATCACATTTATCTCTTACCCACTAAGGATCATATACATTTTCATGTATCTTAATCTTTCAATCTACATTTCTATGACTCATTTTCACATTCATTGGGGGCACATGGCTTGCTTTACTTATTATCATATAATGAATTTTCACATTGTTGATATTGTTAGAATCCATGCCTCTTCCTCCATTTTTAAAGCCTTAATCCTTAATCAATTTTAAATTATAATATTTAAAAATAAAATAAAAATATAATTAGAGTAATTTATTTTATTAAGGTAAACAAGATATCCTTTGACCAGATATAAAAAATTAGTCTAAAACACAAATTAGAGAACTATATCCTCAGACAACCTTCAAACAACTAATACCTACATTAATAATATCACCATTGACCACCACTGACCTAACAAATATCACCATCACTAACCATTGGCCTAACATGCCATAAATAGAATTGAACTTGGGTGGGGCTAGATAAAACCAAGCCTATTAATCAATGTACCCACATATCATTGAAATATATATATTTTTTAAAAAAAAAATTGAAAATTATTCAAAAATTTAGAAAAAAAGAAAACATTTTAAATTCTTTTAATGTAGTACCTTAGAAGCATTTTCAATTGTTGATAGCTTATGTATTACCATATGTTATTTATTCTATGTTTGATAGATAATATATTTATTTTTTCAAACCACATTGATTTTCAAGATGTATTTAAGTGTGATAAAAGACATAATTTTACGTGGTTTTGTTTTTGGGATTCCAATATTACCCAACAACCTTACTAAGTTTTGGTCATCTCTTTATTCTTCATGAACAATTTTACAAGTTGTAATATCCACAACCTTTCTACCATGTTAAGATAAATATCATACAAATATTTCTATACTCATTTATACTATACATCATGTTACATGAATATTTTATTTAATAATAATGACATGGATCTATAAACACACAAATTAAGATTTATTACTGAAACTATGCACTTATGACCATTCCTTATGCAAACTTTGTTGATACCTGAATCCATAGTCCTTGACTACCATTACTTCACTTCTATGTAGATGACCATAACATCTCACTTGATTATAAATATTCCTATCCAACTTAAAAAAAACATAAACTCACTTTTAAACTGATCCACACTTCTAGTTTATCTATCTTAACTCTTCAAACAAAGCCATTCCTTTTGGACTATTCCACTCCACCATACTATTCAATTTTACTAGTTGCATCATCCCACAATATTAAAAATATTTTCTTAAATTAAAATTCATCAAATGGGTCATCCTAAACATTTAAAAAGTCTCATTTGAATAAACTATAAAATGATCACTATAAAGCCATAATTTCAAATGCTTATTCAGTAGAGACTCATACGATTGAAAAGCATTGGAATATATAACTCCACATTGAGATAAAAAACATCTACCTTTCCCAAGTCATAGTCCACATAGCCCTAGTGTTCATGAGCTAATTTTGAATATACCTCCAAAATCACAAGTAATGGTTGAAACATATTATCACACCAAGATTACACTAACATTTAACATTTTGTACTAGTTTTTCACACACACAACTGTAACATAGGAGAACTACATAGAGTTTGATCCCTTTTGAGAGTATATGTATGTAGCTAGTTACAAACATAGGGGGTTTAGGTCAAGAAAAACTTCATATTCTAACCCCATTTTAACCTATGATTACATTTATCCTCTTCTATAATTGATCTATGGTTTTAGTGGAAAATAAGGTACACAATGGCTTTTACAATATATCATACATCCCATAAAAAATACAGAGGGCCAACATGTAATAATACACATGCCCATTTTCACATAAAATGAATAATTCATTTTGGATGTCAGTGATCCTAAAGGACATTAACACACCACACCCTTACATGATTCCAGGGTCCTTGTTTAGAATTCAAGGGAATCCATGATACTAATTATTTTATCAATTTAGGAAAACCTAGATATTTATATTACCCTTATTGAATAAAATGTTATACAAAATTAGGAAAAAATATATTGAAATAAGTAAATCAATCACTAATTTAAAACTTTATAAATCTAAAAATGATCTATTTATTTAAAATACAAGAGGAAATATAAAAAAAGATGGTAAATAAATATGTGGGAAGATCTTGTGACTATAACTAGTAGGGTGATTGGTTTTTCTAAGTGTGAAACTAGATTTAGATGCCAGAAGACCCTAGGCAAACAATGCCCTAATATATATAGGAGACTAGGGTGTTCTTGTCTATTGAATGGTTGGACTTGTCCAAAAAATTAAAATTCTCTCTCAAAGTGTAATTAAAATTTTAATTTTTTCATTGTGGAATCCTCTTGTGTAGAAAATATTTTAAAATGTGATTTTATAGTAGTATATATGGATTTCATTTAGATGGGTATTATTAGGTACATAGGTTTGCCTTTTCATAGTTTTAAAATTTCATAAAATAGTTGTTGGTAGGAAAATAATAATAGGGACTTAGACAAGAGAGCATGGTGCTCTTGAGTAATGAGGCATTGTTGTCCAATGAGGATAAATGTCTATGATAAGAGATTAAAATAACTTAAATAAGTCTTGGTTCTATTTTCATAATATATAGGTACATACTAAGGTCATAAAATAATATAGAATAATGAGTCTTCTATGCAAGGTGGAGGAAAGTCATCAAAAATCCCTAGAATAGGTCATGACCTAAGTGTGTAAGAAGGGTGGTCACAAGTTCATTTTTTTAATCTTAAAATCTAATTTATATGAATAAATTTACCCCCATTTTATTATAATAATTTAATAAAATTGAAATTATTATAGTAAAATGAAAAGTGCATACCTAAACTTCCTTGTGAAGTGTAATCCTAATTGTAGGCCACAATGTTAAACTGTGTTTTAATAAAAATTAAAATAAAACATGTATTAAATCAATATTTACGTAAGATGGATATCCAATATAAAATACAAAACTAGTGAAAAAAATAATTAATACATGTAATTGGTTATATGAATCATTACATTTTTTAGTGTAAAATATGGTGTAAAACTAATGACTATAGAGGGTAGGACCCTTGGAGATTTTATTTACATTGAATAGTTTGGATTGGATTTCGCATGACCCAATATTCATCAATGGGTGAGTGTTCTTAAGAACTAAATGTGTGCTTGAATACATCATTGCATACCCAAAGTAGTGAATTATTTTAAAATCCTTATATGAATCTCAATACATTATTCTAGTACAAAAATGGTGCAAATAGCTGGTGTAATCTTGGTTTGGTGTATATAACATGGAGAATGGCATGGATTTACATTCCATATATGAAACTAGTGTAAAAATTAGAAAGGAGGAACCCATGTGTTATGCACATGCACATGATCTAATATTTGGTGTATATTGATTTCAAGATTGAGTAAAAATAACTATGATTCTTAGCAAAAGCATGTGTGATGAACTTGGAACATCATTTCATACATGATGCCTCAAAAGTTATAAAATATGATACAAATATGGAAAATATGAATAATTATGTAAATTAAAACCATAATGTTGTTTCAAAAAAATCTAGGCTGACTGAGATTTTGAAAGATTCTAGACATGACTACTTTCTAGGTATTTGGACAATAATGGGGGAATGGACAATAGAATAGTGCACCCCTATACAATAGGGGGATCATGTCTAAAGCTAAATTATTAGTTTTAAATTATACCAACTATGTAATACCTAGATAATTTTATATGTATGCTAAAATTTAGATCTTAGTTCTAAGACAAGCCATTATATGCCCCCTTTTTTGAGGTGAGTTGTTGAGCCTAAACAATAACTTAACTCAAAAATAAAAAAATATCTGGAAGATTTTTATAAAAAAAATATGTTATTATGAGTATTAGTGATAACATGGATAATCATGGCATCATAATATAGATAAACTAAGCATAATATCAATGTGAGATGCATGTAAGAACCAACATAAATAATGAGAATTTGAAGATATATTTTAGCAATTAGGCACACATATAACTAATAAAAATTGATTCCTGAGACATGAATATAAATACTTGAGGAGTTATGCATGTTTTCCATCATGGAATCAAAATGGTTTGTGAGATGCATGATGCTCATCATGGCATTGAAACTAACTAAACAAGAAAGCAAGTCATGTCCTGTACACACACAATTAAAGAGTACATGTAAAACACACACAAATATGCAATAGAATGCCAAGGGACACATAAAAGGGACATGTTAAAATGTAACTTAAATTAATACAATCAAATAATGAAATATTATATCCACACATGCCAAAGACATATTTAAATGTCCTGAAGACAAATATAGAATACACATAATACACACATCAATAAATCAACATGAAACACATGCATGATAATATGCAATTGATCAACATAATCAAGTTAGTGACATGAGTAAATTTAGTAATTGAGGTAATTAATAAAATATCAAGTGGTTAGTGAGTGAGAAATATTTATGGATATAATGCTATGTAAATAATTAAGTTGTTAATAAGAAAATATATCCAAATAAGGATAAAAACATGTGTATATGATGCCCCCAGTGATTTAATTGGTATATGTACATGTTGTAATAATATTGTGTAGTCTGAAATTGAGTAATGAGAGGTTGATATCATTGGGACAACAATGGTTGAATGAACAATAAAGAAGGGAACCCATTTCCAATAGGGTGCTCTTATCTGAATGCAATTTTAGAATGTGTGAAAGTGACATCACATATAACTAGGTCTAGAAATGGTATCATGAAAGCTCTACAATCACTCATGTACACTTGTGAAGCATATAGGATATACATAAAAAAAAAATTAATAAGTGAAGCATATAGGATATACATAAAAAAAAATTGATAACTATACACAAATGATTTGATGTATGTTTAATTAAAAATAAGAATGCATAGGTCTTGATATTGGTATTTTCTGGAATATTTTACTTTTTTATATTTGTTAGCATATACATATTTGGATAAAATTATGTTGAGTTGTAAAATATTTAAATATGGAGATGTTTTAGATGCATAAATTTTGTTAGGTTCATAAATTCTTTTGATTTAAGGGAAGTGAGATGATAAAATTTTGTGTTGAGTTTTTATGTAATCACATATGAACCTAACCAATTAGGATTGAACTTGCCTTTTATTTCCACTTTTGCATTTGCATTCCTTAAATTATCCTTTAAAACCAAGTCACCAAACTCGAATTCTCTATTTTGAATTCACTTGTTGAAATCTTTATAAATGTAATTTCTAATATACTTAAAAATGTTCATTTTCTTGTATGTGGGTATGATCCAATTTCTCTAAGTCATGTGGTGTTTGTCTCTGTATTGTTCATCTATAATGAGTCCTTTGAGAGATACATGTAAATATGGGATTTATAATTTTAGTGAAATAAATCCTATTATATAAACTAATAATACGGACTAGCCCTAGTGCGTGTGCAGATGCTCATGTAGTAGGCCCATAATGCATAAACTAACTAATTACGCCAATCATCATCAAATTTAGTAACTATTTTTATAAATATATTATTTAAAGTTTTATCAATAGTTTTTTATTGTACATTAACTTAAGGGTAGTGAGGAGTAAATAATGTGTGTTTAATATTATACTTAGCACATAAATTTTTTATGGTTTTATTTTTGATTGATAAGACATTATTTATGATAATAGATAAAGGGAGAGTAAAGTGGGAGATGATGTTTGAAATAAAAATCAACATTTCTTATCTTTTAGTTGACTTTAGGGTGATAGCTTCCACCAATTTAGAGGAATATTTCATAGTTATCATAATAAATTTATGCAAACTTGCTGATTCAAAAAATATTTTTTCACTTATGTCAAATCTGTAAAGTGTGAATAGCCAAGTTGAAATAAAAGGTTGTAATTCATGTGAAGGAACATGGTGGATATTACTATGTTGGTTAAATTTATCACACAAATTGGAATATTCATGACATTATTATTCCATGGTAG
Source organism: Torreya grandis (assembly GCA_037957365.1). NCBI lineage: Eukaryota > Viridiplantae > Streptophyta > Pinopsida > Cupressales > Taxaceae > Torreya > Torreya grandis. Next base: position 614,924 of record JARHVA010007188.1, read on the forward strand.
GCTAATAATTTCCCCATTAGACTAGTTTATATGACATTTATTTTTTACTAAAATGACCACTACATTCCCTATCATGAACTTAACATATAGATAGCTTAGATTCATTAATGTTTAATCATAAAAGTGTCCTTCAAATTATTATTTGAAAGAATCCCTATTGATGATGACATATAGAGGGAATCTATCTAAAATTTATGTTTGTCATTTCTAGTAATGATATTTGGTGTAATTGATTTATTCAAAAATTTATAGATGTGTGAACCATTCTAGGGCATTTTCACTATTTGTAGTTGCTAAGACAAATAAGGATAAAATAACTACATGTGAGACTGATGGTGTTTTAAAACATTTTATTTTCAAGATAATATGGCCATGATTGATGTCAATTGGTATTAAGGATGACACACTGACCATTTCATCTACATGATGATTATCCTTTTGTGAAATATTTTCAATTGAAAAATTGTCAAAATGTGAACATAAATATTGTAAAATATTTCTACATGGAATTAGCCTTTCCTATTTTGTTTGATAGACGTCATTAATTTCATTTAAGACCAATTTTTAATCTTCATAAATCTTAGTGATATTCAATATTAAGAAACAATAATAACCCCAAGACTTCAAATCTTCATCTCACTCCTTTACAAAAAAATTTCAGACAAGTATTTGCCACATGCAAGAATACTTGAATATTTTTGTGTTCAATGTAATTATAATAGGGTTAAAACCCTATTTATAATGATTCATGAGGGGATGTGACCATTTTAAAAATAATGGGTCTATTCACCTTGATATATCCAATTAATAAACATTTGGTAAATATTAAATAATTATAATAAGATTATTTATTCTCCAAAAGTTTACACCTTGAGTAAATAAATAATATATTATTATTTATCTAATTAATTACCAATGTAATTGAAGGTTTAATAATAAAAATTTAGACATTAATTACTTTAACACTCCCCCTTAATGCTAAGTGGAGATAAAAGCCATAGTCACCATAAAGGAGTTATACTATGTGCAAAATATGAAGAATTTAAAAACCTTAATCATGCAAAAAATCACATTTTGACACAAAAGGAATTATAATCCATAAAATAATCTAAAATAAGTTTAGGCTAGCATGATTATGAAATTACATCTCACTATTTCTCATGAATAATCACTAAGCACGTTCAGAGCCTTTTATAATACAAGGACACTCCATTATAAATTATGTTTTTTAATGTATAGGGGTACAAAATTAATACTTCCACATGAATTTTACTCAAATCACAAAACCTCCACATGAAGTTTACAATACTTTAAAAAGGTAAGAAGAAGAAATACATGGCCATTAGGAATTGGCATTATCATGCACACTCCCACTCAATAGCAACTCTAAGAGGCCCAACTTTATACATAATTGATAAAACATGGTAGCACTAAGTGGTTTTGTGAAGATATATACCACTTATTCATCTAAAGGATATAAATACAGATCAATATCACTATTGATAACTTTCTCTTAATTAAAATGAACATGAACTTCAATATGTATAGTTCTTTGGTGCTGCATTGGATTTTTTACCTGAGCTATACAAATTTACTTATCACAACGAAAGATGGTACTATAATAAATATCCAAATGAAGTTATATAAATAACTTTCATAGCCACATGGAATTTTTATTAGCTTCTATATCACTTTTGTACTCAGCATCTATAAAAGAGAGAGAGTTAGTAGGTTACTTCTTGTTTCTCCAAGTGATACTACTTGCATCAAAATTAAATTCATATCTAGAATTATATTTATGATCTAAAGTATCACCAGCATGGTCAGCGTCATAATAACCATATAATTTAGCATTATCTAAAAGTACAACTTTGCTTATCACAATTAAAGATGGTACTATAATAAATATCTAAATGAAGTTCTATCAATAACCTTCATAACCACATGGATTTTTTCAGCAATTTTTATAGCATTTTTGTACTCAGTTTCTATAGAAGAGAGAGAGTCAGTAGATTGCTTCTTGTTACTCCAAATGATAACACATGCACTAAACTTAAACTCATATTTAGAAGTATATTTATGATCTAAAGTATCACTAGCATGCTCAGCATCACAATAACCATATAATTTAGCATTATCAATGGAAGAATAAAAAAAATCATACGTAATAGTTCATTTGATATAATGAAGAATATGTTTAGTTAATTTCTAATGATCTAAATAAAGATCCTGTATAAATCTAGAAGCAATACTAACAACATATGAAATATTAGGATTAGTAATGATTAGATAAATCAAACATATAATAAGTTCTCTATAAAAAGTAGGGTTAAATTTTTTATGTGTGAGTTTAGAATCAAGTTTAATACTAACTTTAATAGGAGTAGTGGTAGATTTATAATCAAACATGTTAAACTTAATAAGAAGATTATGTGCATACTGAGATTATGATATAACAATTGAAAATTTATCTTGATATATAGCCATTTTTAAAAAATTATGTACAATGCGTAAATCATTCATTTCAAATATTTGACTTAGTTTATCTTTGTATTTATGAATTAAACTAGTTCGATCACCAAGAGTCAATAAATCATCGACACATAATACAATTAGAATCAAATGACCATTTTTAACTTTAAAAAAGAGATCATTATTTGAATAGTAATTATAAAAATCTAATTCTTTCTAAAAGGATGTAATCTTAGAATTCCAAGCTTGAGGAGCTTCTTTTTAAACCATACAAAGATTTTTTTAACTTGCATATATAGTGTTCTCTGTTAGGATAAGTGAAACCTTTAGGCTAAGTCATACAGATATTTTATTCTAAATCATTATTTATAAATACATTATTGACATCTATTTAGTAGATAATCTAATAATTTTGAGTTTTAAGAGCAATAAGAAGTCTAAGGATACTCACTTTTTACTATAGGAGCAAATAGTTAAACATAGTCAATCTCAAGTTTTTAAGTAGACTTGTAAGCAACTAATCTATCTTTAAACTTGTCAATTTTACCAATTGAATTACATTTAATCTTATCAAGCTACCTACAACTGAAAATATGTCTTTTAGGTAGAGGGACAAGATTTTGATTTTAATTTTTAATTAAAGAATTATATTAAGCTTGCATAACAACATTATATTTATCATCTTAAGTGGTCTCCTTAAATAATTAAGGTTCACATTCATACATAGTCATTAATGCATGATGAAAATATTGACTTCTAATTAATTTATTAAGATTATCAACATTAGAAGATTGAATTAGGGATTATGCCCATTTAGGTATTTTAAATTGAACATGAAACCTAAACAGTTACTTAGACTCTAAGTTATCCATAAATGGATCAACCTCCTTAAAGACATCTATTTGATTACAAAATAAACATGAGATTTAGGTTCATAAAAAAAATAACATTGAGGACAATCTATATAGGACCAAGAAAAGGTTTTTTTTGAGAATAAGAACATTTCTATTCTCAATGATCTTACATTTAGAGAGATCATAGACTCTTAAAAGTTTTGTATTACTTTCATATCATACAAAAAATAAAGAATATGAATTTGGATCAAGCTTCTTTCTTTTAACTTTAAGAATAAAGATATAAATAGGAGTACCAAAGATCTTGAGATGAGCCACACTAGGTTTTTTGTAGTCCATATTTCTAAAAGGGTAAAAAGAAGCAAATTTTTTGTAGGCACTGTATTCAAAATATGAATAATAGTGTTCATGACTTAGGCCCATAAAAAATTAAGAATATTTATAGATTCCAACATTGTTTTAGACATTTCTATAATGGTATGGTTTTTCCTTTCAACAATACCATTTTTTTTAGGATAATCAAGAGTTTTTAGTTCCTTTTAAATAACACAAATAATAAAAAAGAATTAAACTCTTTACTAATATATTCACCACATTACCATTTCTTATTCTCTTAATAAGAAATTAAATGTATTTTTAATATAAGCTTTAAATTCTTTAAACTTAGAAAAAATATCAAATTTCTTTTTAATGAAATAAGAATAGATCATTCTCATATAATCATCAATAAAATTAATATTATACAAATAATAATTAAGATATATAACTTCAAGAGGTTTTACAACATCACTATGAACTAATTCTAAAGGATGTGAGAAATTTGTATCATGATTTTTGTGAAAAGGGTCATTATGTTGCTTACCACATAAGCAATCTTCACAAGTTTCATGATGAAAAGGAATAAATAAAAGTCTAATAATAATATTATTAATAGACATATCATGTAAACTTATAAAATTAACATGTCATAATCTTTCATGCCATAACTAATATTCATTTTTATTATAAAATGAAAGTAAATATGTAGAGGAAGGAGAAAATATATATAAACCATTCTTTTGAACACTTTCAATAATAAATGATCCAAATTAATTTCTAATGGACTAAATATCTTTAATTAATGTTATAATGAAATTATCATTTGTAATTTGAAAACAAAATAAAAAATTCTTTTTAAGCTTATGCACATAGAAAACATCATTAATAATAATATTTAAAATTTTTTCTTTTCCCTGTTTAGTTGCTTAAAAAAAAAAATCTCCTAAACAAATTATTTCAAATATATCTCTAGAATCACATAAAATATCAGATAAGCATATCATATGGTGCAATTGCATCATATTTAAAATCTATTCATTTTCATTTGAATCACATAAAGCATCATATAAAGCAATAACATTTGAATCTTAATTGTTATTTCGATTATGGTTTTGATTCTTCTACTTATTTTGATGAGATTTTTGTTATTTTTAAAAATTTGATTATTTTTTCTATCTTTATTTTTATAAGAGGTTTTCTTTCTATGACCAAATTTTCCACATAGATTGCAATTTACATTAAAATTAGGTGTATGATTCTTATTATCATATTTATTGTTTTTGTGTTTACCTCTAGCAAAATTAGGGTTAGAGTTTTGATATTTAGTGGTACCAAAAATATTATTTAATCTGAGAAGTGTCTAAGTAGCATTCTCTTTAGAATCAAAATTTTTCATAACTTTCTCTTTTTAAATTAGGACATCAGACAAGGTGGTAAGGTCAGGGATATCTTACTCAATTTGATACTTAAAATTTAAAATTGAAATCAAATTTCTAAAAAAATTATAAATACATAACTAAATGATAAAATAAATCAACTAATCTTGAATCAAATTACAATTACATCCATCTAATTGAGATTTAATATTTTTAATTTTATCAAGAAAATTATAACTTTTTCATCACCCTTCATATGTATAGTTAATAATTCAAAGATTAATTTAGTGATCTTTGAAAGGTGAGTGTCTTTATGTATAGAATCAAGGAGTTTCGAAGAATTGCCAGGAGACTCTTAATTACCATTGTGGAGAAATAATTCATCATTAAAACTTCATAAGATAATGGACATAGCTTCCTGTGATTTGTGTTTAAATACATTCGTAAGTTCATGGGTTACATGTTGTCTAGAAAGAGCTTTTTTAGTCTCAATAACAATATTTCATTATTTATGAAACATAATTCAGATTTAACATAATTTTTATATATATTATATTTATTTATATTAAGCATTTGAAATTTATCTAATAAAAAATAAGGAGAAACCATAACTTCCCTTTAAATAGGATAATAAATAAATGCTTATAATAAAACTATTTTAAATGAATTTTTGAACTATTTTCAAATTAAAATGAATTTCACATGAAATTATACTTAATTACATAATTTAAATACCAAAAAATATAAAAAATTGAATTAAAGTTGTATAAATATAGGTGTCAAAATAGTCACACTCAAAATGACCACTTAAACACTATTATTAAAAAATATGTAAAATATTTAATAGAAGGCTTCAAAACAAAAAATAGACTATTCTAATGCATCTGGAACATGCCAAAACTTAGAGGTCGACTGGTTACATGACTATATTTGTCAAAAAATTCACTAGGTCGAAAGTTGAAACAAGTTTGACATGCAAATAAGGTTTGAGACATGTGCGAAGTTGGCACAGAAATCAAAAGATGGATTTCAAAAAAAAAAATGATTTACAAATAATTTTGACTAAAGTCAGCAAGAAGATAAAAATAAAAAATCTTGAACACTAGACTTGTCCTTTACAATTTTTTACCAAAATTTATAATCACCAACTCATCTATGAGTGAATTCAAAAAATTACATGCAAAATATTATATTTAATTATTTTTATCTTATTTATTTAAAAAAAAATTATATTTACTATGCATGTAAATAAAAGTAAAAAATAAATTACTTGATTTTAACTTTTTGTTGAAATATTTTAATAAAAGGAAAATAAAATTTGTAAAATTAAAAAATAAAATATTTTTTAAATATTTGAAATAAATTTATACTTACATTAATATCTCCTATAAATGGAAATGATGCATGTCTGGGAGTAAAGGAGAATCTTGAGGGAGATAGAGACCTTCTCAGACCTTCAAAATCTGTAGATCTTCTTGATATCTTTTCATAATACCAAAAAGCCTTTTAAAAAATAATTTGGGTTCAAAAATAATTTTTGCCAACCTCCCAGGCTATATAGGTGCACTAGTGGAGGAGAGATAGATTTTAATACGCTGATCCAAAGATTCTCAGGGCTTGAAAAATTACACGGGTCTTTAATTTTTTAAAACTAAGTGAATAAAATGTTTAGAAGGTAATTTTATGCACAAAAAACTAAGTTTCAATTTTTTTTAAAGTGCCAAGGGCATACAATGGTGTCCAAGTGCCTAGGCTTTGAATAAATTGAAATATTAATTATTGACATTTAATTAAATATTATATATGCTTTCTAATTAAAATCCTCTCCACTGGCTCTAATAGTATGTTAAATACATAGAATGTAATAAGCATGAATCTAAAAGAGAGTTAATGAGAAAAGCATAACATAATGAGGCCAGATCAATTAAACACAACACTTGTATTTATCTTTGAAAAACCTTCAAGAGGTAAAAAACCTAACAAAGTGATTTAATATTGAGATATAATAATAACCCCAATACATCAAATCTTTTTCATCTCACTCCTCCCACAAATTCTTCATAAATTTTTCTCAGACAAGTATTTAACACATGGAGGAATACTTGAATATTTTTGTGTTTGATGTAATTACAATAGGAGTACAACCTTATTTATAATGATTCTTGAAGGGATGTGATCATTGTGAAAATAATGGGTCCATCCACCTTGATAAATCTAATTAATAAATATTTGATAAATATTAAATAACTATAATAAGATTATTTATTTTACTTAAGTTTACACCTCAAGTAAATAAATAATATATTATTATTTATTTAATTACTTACCAATGTAAGCCAAGGGTTAATAATAGCCACTTAGATATTAATTTCTCTAACAATTTTTAGTGTCTATGTTACACGTAAACATAGAATTATTGCCTTGTATTCTAAAATATTATTTGTATATGGAAAGCCCAATATATATACAAATGACATTGGTTATCCCCATGGAGTATAATGGCAGTCCCTACACCTATGCCTGATGTGCATTTCAATCAATAAAAGCACATTTTCCACTATCTTTTTTATATAATATATGTTATGAAATCATCTCTGCAAGTATCTCTAAAGGTTTATGTATCCTTTAGTGGAGCAAGAACTAGATGGTTTGAAATAATTTATATTTTTATGGATATTTTAGGTATTATTTTTAAATTGAATTCATGACTATAATTACCCATTTGGCTATACGTCCCAAAAAATGAGTCTTTGACATGATAAAATTGAATGAATGAGCTTTGGTAATAATGTGGATTTCATTATTTATCATGTAATCACTAAGTTTTTTAGTGGTGAATAGAAGAGATAAACATAATTTTTCCATTGTAGTATAAGTGTGCTCATAGTTAACAAGTGTGCCACTAATATAGTAGATGTCTCTCTCTTTGTGATCATCATCATACTATGCTAGTAAAGTTCCTAGTGTGTGATATATAATATAAATGTATAATAGAAGTGGTATTTGTGGTGTGAGAGGCATGAGAATAGGTGGATTTTAAAAATATTGCTTGAGTTCCTAGAAAATCTATTTACATTATGTATTCCATTCAAAATTTATATTTTTTTAGTAGTCTGGTAAGGTGTTGTGTGTTATCAACTAACTAGGCTATAAATTGATGGATTGCTTATATTTTAACATGTAAATATTGGAGTTTATTCAATCATTAAGGAAGATTCATATCAATGATATATTTTAATTTATTGGGATTAATGTCAATATTATGTCATGAAATGATAAATCCTAATAATTTTCTAGATGTGACACCAAAGATACATTTATTTGGATTTAATCCTATATTATACTGGAATAACCATTCAAATATGTGGTAAATTAATTTCATTATCTTGTATTTTTTTGTATTTTTTAATAGATCATCTACATAATCCTCAATTATATTGTGAACGAGATCATGGAATATAAGTAGCTCCTTCATTTTTCAACCCAAAAGGCATTACTATGTAACAAAAGGTTCTCCATGGTGTAATGAATAATGTTTTCTCTTGGTTCTCATCCATGATTTGATTTGATTTTTTTAATGAATCCATCCATGAATGATAGCATCTCATATCTGACATTGACATCTATGATCATGTTAGCATTAGGTAGTGTAGAGTAATCTTTAGGGCATGCCTTATTTAAATATGTGGAATCAAAATAAAAACTAATTGTTGAAACTCCTCAAATTTTAGATGTTTAACCTAGTTATACTTAACTATTTTTTAAAAAATAGTGTTTTAGAAACTAGACTTGAAATGTTACATTTCATATTTTTACACCATCTTCAATTTTTTTGTCACCTAACTTTATGCACTTATCCAACATCTTCTTCCATTAACTCCTTTCACAATTCTAACAACTAAGCACTCAGGTGAGCCACACATACAAAGCCTTTAGGATCTAACCTCCAACCTCAGGGATGTCCATGCTTACAACAAAGCATACGATGTGTTTAGGTGAGCAAATCTTACATAGTCCCTAGGATCTAACCTATAATAATGCATATAATGAGTACACACAAAGCATCTAGGTGAGCCAACCAACATAACCATCAGGTTCTACCTCTCTACAAGTATGCAAGCCAAAGCTTGCAAAGATATGAGATTGATTTACCAAGGGATGACAAATACAAAGAAAAACTTATGATTTTATAGCATTTATAACATAAAAGAGAGAGGGAGTGAGAATCAACAAGGTGGCCCCAAAAATGTGCCACACTCCATGATTGAATAGCGATCAACAATGTGGTGTTTATCTTCATTCCCAAAAGGTCAACGAGTAGATCAAATACTTTATAAAAAAATCCATCCACATGTATGTGATTCTAAAGATGGTACCCCACTCACATATGTGAGTTTAATCAATAAAAATGATATTCTATCTTCTTCTTCCCATATGTATAAAAAAGTGTAAAAGGTGTTACAATTACCTTTTGAATTTCTATAGACATGTGGAATCTTGGAGCCACCACATACAACACCCCATACTTGACCTCTTATATTTTACACCATAAGATAGAACCCATGTGACTACCAAGGATAAACCCAAGTGCCTTGGTAGAGTGTTACACCCCACTCCCATCACATCAATGTGATCACATGTGAGAGACCCTCATGGACCCTAGCACATCACCTACATGCCACATCATCATGAATATTGACCATGAGTAATGACTATGAATAGTAACCCATGAATAGTGACTTCACAACTAACACTAGTCATATGCCACATTAAGTAGGGTGAAAAGGAATAGCTTACATGTTACATTTTCTTACTTAATTTTAAATAACTTGAGGGTAGTTTTTTAAGACATTATAATATATTCAACATTTTCCCTAGTACTTTGGGTGAATCTAGTAATGTATCTCTCAAGGTTCCTAGGCAGATCATGCATGTCCACTAGAACATTTATTCTAGACCCTACTAACCAAGACATTGGTACAGTAATGGGTGGAGGTTTGTTTTGCGTAGGTTAAAATGATGAATTGGTATGGGTGGCTAAGGGTATTGGTTTCCATTTCATAGTTTTTTCTCTCTTAAATATCTTGAATGGGGATATAATCAATCTACCTCTGATTACTTGGGATATGTGATTCACTCAATAGGCTATAGATTGTTTAAGATATCAAATATGATTTATACATATTTAGACCAATAACTTTAAACTAATAAAACATGACATATATAGAATTTAAAATCCCACAATAGATAATAAATCAATGTAACAGAAGGTATCTATAATTTCAAACTAGACAGAGGTTCAGGCCCTTCTTCTTGTACCAGTTTCTATTGGTCTCAATTTGTAATAAATGGTAGAAATAATTATTGGAGTAATCATTCTAATGAGACAAAGGGAGATAATATCATATAAGACATATTGTCCACTAGTTTTTAATATTCAATTGGTTGAATCTAAGGGCTGAGAAATTTCTAATTATTTAGATGGGTGAGTAATGGCAATTAACCACTGATAGTTCAATCCACTCTATATTATCCAAGAAATATTAATGATGTTTTCTTAATTATTTTACTTCCACATTCACAAAGATATTATATTATAATACAATAGGTAGAATATTCATCATAAAAGGGGATAAAATAAGAAAAACATTAAGGAAAGAAAGTAAGTAGTTCCTTGACTAAAATAATATTGTTAATGCTAAAAATTAAAATCATGCATGATTACAATTATACCATTGTGTACAAGGTCTAGTTGTAGTACAAACCGAATCAACTCAATGGGAAAGATTATAAGGAATTAACAAAACATATTACCCTAAATTTCTAATAAATAAAAACATATAATGGCTTGACATAGCTTCAAGTTAAACATAATGGAAATTTAAAACCAATCAGGCTAGCTATTGCACAATATAACTACATATTCATTAATAAACAAACATTACAATATCTTCTTAACATTAATCAATTATGTTCCATCAAGAAATGAAGGACATTACTAAAGAATAACATGAATTTAAAACTAGGCTAGTATGTATTTCAATGTTATTATAAAAGCATTTAAGTGTGCCCTCCAGGCAAATAATTACAAGTTAAAAGAAAAAAAGAAAAAAAAGGATTGAGCCTATCACAATTTCTATAGAGTTTTGGTATATAACATCTTACCCTTAAAACAAAAATGTAAATTGCCTTATATTATAAAGAGAATAGTACTTATCTATAATTAGCACAAAGCTCCCATCTCTAGCCATGATTACCACTACATGTCACTACAACCATAATTAGTTAGATTATCACCTCCTTTCTCAAAGGAAATCCAATTTCTATTTTGTCTTTTCTCCATGGTTATGACGCATGTCTAACTAAAATGATCCTCCACTTCTCCCTTTTGGACTAAATATTTTTAATGATTCTTCTATTCGACCCACCTAGGAGAATATTCAAGTCTAGAAGCCAATAGTTTTCTCCATGCACCTTCTTTGACTAGTCAGACTCCTCAAAATCTAGCTTGATTGATTATTTAGTTATTTTCCTTAATTTGGGCCATTTTGAAAGCTTTAACATACCATCAAAATTAAGCATGTACCTTTTATAATGACTCAGATGATTAACATGGTTTGGGTTCACTTGTCTATTTTTCTGGCCTCGTTTTCTTCTCCATTAGCTATGTGGCTTCTTCTCAATTTCCCATTCCTTCTCATTTGATAGGCTATTGGCTTTGCCCATTGGGTTCCACTTAGCCAAGATTTACTTTACTATTTGCCTCTATGATCACTATGGCTATGTGGCTTCTTCTCAGTGTTTGAGGTTCTTCATACTTTGGGCTAATGTTTCTAATTCCCCAAGATCTTTGGAGGGTGCCATTTGGCATATCCTCAAGGCCATGTGCCTTTGCAAATATTTTTCAACTCCTAGGATTCCAAGTTAATATATAATACTTCTGAGGGTCTTAGGTCTTGAGATTTTGAGCTAATTCACTAATGATTTTAAGGTTTCAATCTTCTAAGCTTTTTGCAATGCCTTTAACTCTCCATTGGATCAGGTCACCAGGATCATGCCATGTGGCTTGATCTTGAGGTCCTTAGGCTTTAAAAAGACTTAGTCATTTTTAAAAAAAAAAAATTGACTCCAAGGTAATGCATCGATGAGCTTAGACACATGAAAATATTTGGTGACGCCAACAAGTCTTTAAAATCTATAGAAAAGACAAGGCAACAAAATAACTAAGGCAAATGAAGCCATTAGTAAGTTATTCCAAAAAGCAAGAAAATCCACCAAAGCAGAAAATAAAGTTTAACATCTGAGATTGAACACATAATATGACTCATCAATCCATAATAATGATTTTGTACTATTTTTAAAGTTTAAATAATTTTTTAATATCCAAGTCTTTAAAAAAATATCCATTGATCCTTTATAATGAGGAATTATAAAAAATTGGTCACTTTCAAATGTAAACAAAACATTTTAGAGGTATAATTAAGATTGGGAAAATCAGACATGGTACTTCTTATATTTTAAAGGCTTGAATTTAGACTTGGTTAATATCAAGAAGCATTCAAAAGGCAAAACTTTACATCTAGAAATCTAAAAACCAAAGACCATACTAGAACAAGAGGGTCCCCATTTGAAATGTAATAATCGGGTGTGTTGGACCCAACATTCTTGATGCATGGTAATTTAAAGAGATTCTTTGGTATTTAATATATCATTAGTTTGCAAAGGTATATTACATTATATGAAAATATAATAAATAATACTATTGGTCTCAATAATTGAATCAACATGTTCACCTATATTATCTTTTAAAAGAGAACTAATGTCATCATCATGGGATGAAATTATATTATCATTAAGCAAGCTAATGTTTGATTTTTTATATAACATAAAATCATTATCAACATGGTAAGAAGGTAAAAGAGAAATAATTCTAGGTGTAGTAGCCACATTTTATTATTCATTATACACATAATAATGTTCATTGTTCCAATCTTAATTATTTTCGTAATTTAATTTTCACCCAAATAATCAACATTTTAAATAACCACACTTTCATTTTCTCTGTAAGAGGGTATAAGAGATGTATTTTTAATTTTTATGTTATCCACAATATCATCACATGGAATATAAGTTGAATCTTGACCTTTGTTATTTATATTGGAAATTGAAATAACAAAAATTTCATTGTGACAAGGAGAAAGTATAGGAGATGAATCCCTAGTTTTATTTTTGCTCACAAAATCAAAACATGTAATAGGAATGAAATAATTAATTATATTATAAATATTTAAAATGGAATCAATTGAATTTTTTTAATAAGGGGTAGGAAAAAAATATGGACATTTTTAACCTTGTCTAAAGTATCATTATATTTAAAAGGAACACACTTTTCTTTCTCATTATAAAAATTTGAAATAATAATATGTTCATTATTAAGAGAAGAAAGCATGGGAGATGCATTTTCATGTTCTACCTTATACATATCATTGTCATATATAAAAGGAACATTACTATAAGGATAATGAATTTTTTTAAATGCACAATTGTCATTTTCCTCAGCAATGTAATTTTATTTTTCTTTGCTTTGTATTGAGAAATGTTAAAAAGAGACATGAAATTGTTTTTGATAACTTGAAAGTGTTATTAACAAATTAATCACTAATAGGATTTTGCTTTTTAATTATATTTTTAGTTTCTTTCTCTTGACTTGGTAGGGATACAATGGAAGAAGTAGGGGAAGAACATGCATCTACCTTAATTTCCTTAATACTTTGATCATCACTTGAATAATATTATTCAAAAATAATCATGGAAAAAATAATCATCATCATTATTATATACATAATCATGTTTGTCATTAGTGTCTAACACATAATCTTGGTAATTTTTTCATTATTTATTGTAATTATAAAGAATACATAATAATGCATCAACTAGATGAGAGGGAAGAGATTCTTTATTAGGCATTTTAAATTTTACAAGTATTAAAATGAGAACATGATAAGAAATATAAACTAGTAATATTTTATTGAAAGTATTAATAATATATATCCTAGTAAATGTTGATACAATACAAAGAGCTTTGCCACATTGCAAAGAAAAATAAAAACCTAATGTTATAGAGCTGAAAAAATGGATGGATATGAAAATCTTGTCAATTATGAAATGTGTGTCCAAGTGTTACAATGAGATGTTTAAGATAGTTTTCATAAATAACATTTTATCACATGGAAAAGTGCAACTAAACTTGCATTGGAACCATACTCTTGATATCATAATTGATGATAATTAGGACAATGCAAATCCACGTGATAACAATTATATGGATGAAGAAAATGATGATGATAATTCTAGTGACATTCAATTTCACAGGTTTATAGATCTACATGCATTCATGACCAACAAGAAAAAAATTCTTAAACAAAATTCTCTAGTGAAAGGACAAAAACCACTTTGAATTTTTTAGGACATTTTCTAAGAAAATGAATTTCATGGCCTTTCTTTAGTGAGATTTGTAATGAGAACACTATGTAAATAATCCCATGCCTAAAAAGTATACAGTATGAGTTATTTTATTCTGATCGTATATTTTTATAGCACATTTGAGATAAAATTTTAAAATAAATTAAGATCATTCTTGAGAAAATGAGTAGATGCATGTAGTTTCATACCATATAACTTTTTTTGTTGCATGCCTTGCATAAAAAATGTCTTAATATTTTACGACCCATAAGTATAAAGAATATTAAGAAATCAATTTAAAATATACCTTTAATTTAACAAGTTAATATACCAATTGTTTCAATATTGAAATATATCCCCAATATAATTAACGTGGAAAACATAGTTCATAGTGATAAACTAAGATCTCGCATATTTATCCCTAATCAACCCATGATACTTTTGTTTATCCTCATTGTTTTGGGTGGACCTCTAAAAGGAGATTCAGGTTGAGAAGGGTCAAGGAAATTGTCATCCCTTAAATCCTTTGCATCAAGAATGCAAATGGGATGTAGTCCTAAGGAGCATGCAACATCAACTGAAGGGGATGAAAGAG
>JARHVA010007188.1:635000-667500 GCA_037957365.1 Torreya grandis
TTTCAATTTGGAAGTGAATAAAGAAGGAAAGTTTAGCAAGGAAAGCTCAGTAATGGCCTCAATCGATTCCAATTCGCAGGAGAAAGAGAACGGCAATGGCCCCGTCCTCTGCGTAAACAACTGCGGATTCTTTGGATGTCAGAAACAATGAATTTGTGTTCGGTTGGTAACAAGGATTTTGTGAAGACGCAGAAACCTGAGGACGATTGTTCAAATTCTACTGCTGCTACTTCCAAGAAGATGCAAGAGTCGGTGGTGGAGAGAAAAAAGTCTCCATCAGATACAGCTTCGGCTTCAGCCGCTGAAGGGGAATGGGGAGGAGAAGACAAGAATCGGAAGCCAAACCCTAAGCGCTGCACTTCCTGCAAGAAGCGCGTTGGATTGATAGGGTTTGAGTGCCGGTGCGGAGATACGTTTTAAGGGCTTCATCGAAATGCAGAGAAACATAATTGCCCTTACGATTACAGGACAGCTGCCCGACGAACGATCGCTAAAAGCAATCCGCTCGTCAAGGCTGACAAAATACAAAAGTTTTGATTTTTCACCTCACTGCACTTCAGTTGTACTCTCTGTGCTTGGTTGATTATCAACCGTTAAACTTACTCATCAAAAATTGGGGTTTATAATTTGTTAGTTGGTTAAGGTTGTTAAATGTTAAATTAATTTATGTTTTCAAATTTTAGTTTTTTAATGAGGTGTTTTGTGTAATTTTTTAAAATAATTTTGTATATATTTTACTTATAATAAAATTATAAATTTTATTATATATATATATATATATATATATATATATATATATATATATGGAGTATAACAGTAATAATATGAAATATTCATATAAAACATAATTTTTTTGTATTATTTAATTATATATATTTTTTAATTTAATCAATCAATTATATTAAAAGTATGTCACCAATATAGAAACTAATAAAATCATTAATCGTATAACTAAACACATAAAATTTAATATCTTTTATATTTTTTCAAATAAGTATATTTAGTATATTTATATTAATTATTTATTTTTAATATTCAAATATTAATAGTCTAAAATAAAAATAATGATATTATGTTAGATACTATGTTATAATTCATGAGTTATAAGAAATTTACATCCAAAAAAATTAAAAAGAGATAAAAATTAAAAGACTAAATTTTAATATCATACCAAATATTTAAAAGCAATATTTAATGTTAAGTACGTGTATGTTAAGCTTATGTCTATTTTGGAACTTTTTCAATTTAAAGTTGTCGAGGAGTGAGATTCTCATACATGAATATTATATAAGAAGAGTTGGAGAAAACCAAATTTTTTAATACAAACAACTTATGAGTTTCAAATTTCTTGGTGATTGTTTGGCTTGAGTAGTAGACATATAAAGTCTACATATAGTTGTGAATTTTAAACTAAAAGTGAATAAAGAAGGAAAGTTTTGATTCCCATTTGCAAGAGAAATATAATGGCAATGGCCTTATCCTCTACATAAACCATTAATAGATTTTTATATGTTCAGAAATAATGAATTTGTGTTCAGTGTGTTACAAATATTTTTTCGAAGAAGCAAAAGCACGAGGACAATCTTCTACTTATATTATTAGTACTTTTAAGAAAATGTAAGATTTGGTGGTGGAGTTGGTAAAGAGAAATAAGTGTCAATCAAATACAACTTTAACAGTTGAAGGGGAAGGAGGAGAAGATAATAATCATAAACCAAAGCTTAAGTGTTGCACTCCCTATAAGAAATGTGTTGGATTGATGGGGTTTGAGAATCCAAAGCTTAAGGGAAGACGTCATTGAAAAATGATGGAAAATTATAAATCTCAGTAGAATGTATTATGATAATGAAGTCGATGTGAAGACAACATTAAGAAAAAAATGAAAACATGAAGACAATCTAACCAACAATGGGACAAGATTCATGTCGAGTTCACCAAAATGTGTGCAGTCGAAGATTATCAAGATAATAGTCTTATTTTTCTCTATAGACTAGGATATAAATAGAAGACCAAACTAGAACATGTGTACATGCAAAGACAACAACATACATAGGACCTCCATCATGCATAATCACCACATTGCCTAAAACTTAGATTAGCAATCAAATTTGGCAAGGGTGTAGCCTCTCTACCTTAGCTCTTAACTTATCTCATTCTAGCATAGCTCACACATATGTTGAAGTAGTAATTATCACTTGATAAATTAGAGGCACATGAACACTAACAATAGCCTACTTAACAAGACCACCATCCACGACATTGTTAGGAACATACTTTGTCATCTCGCAAAGTACATATTCGATAGTCATCACCCAATACTCATCAGCACCTGTGTAGGCACAAAATGAATAAGCATTAACTATTACATAATAAATAATTTATAAATAATAAATGTATAAGTAAAAAAACCAAATTCAAAACATTTCATACTTCCAACTACCCTGACAAGATTAGGCTCCAACATATCATCACCAATCATTGCTCCATCACATGGGCATAATGGGGCCCATCTATGTTGTTTCCACCATGTGATGTATGAAATAATACATCTAACATTTTTCATGTTTAGGATATCTATCATAGGATCCCTTTCATCTCTTAGAATGGGGAAATATCTGTCATAAATGGCCTACCCTTATCACCTAGTCTCACTAGACCCTGCATTCTTTGTGCACATACCTATAAAGTTGGAGGCACATCCTATTACACATTGAATTATCATGTGACCCTCTCATACATAAAATTCTCAAATACATTTAGTCACTGATCATGACACTATCAACTCACATAGATCTGAGACAATTGTGTCTCATCCTCTAGCCACCCAAAAAACCCTCTATATGGTCTCCACATAATGGACTTAGTCATCAACTCAAATAATATCTATCTATAAAGCATAGTAATTTGATCTCATACTCACCCTATACTCATCCATATCAATTCAAACATATGTAGATGTGCCTAATAATTGCATAACATCCCCATTGGTTGAGTAACTACTATATACTCATAGTTGTAGTAGTGTAATAATGTGGCTAAGCCAATCCCACCACTGACAGCCTAAAATGTGAATCTGTATCAATCATGGTACAAGTTAGTAAGAATAGTCTTAACTTAAGAATACAAAATATTTTTCTCCTCTATATCTTGGATAATCATGTGCATTTTATACAAAATGGACACACCATCACCATCCACTATTATGAACAAAGCCAATAGAATCACCAAGAACTTCCACATGCACAAAACATCAAATACCATGATCAATAATGGTATAACATCTAAATTATTATTCTTGCATCATCCATAAGGTATACCTATCATATATATGTGATCACAATCCATGGGACCAGGACCCATAACATCTTGTAATACCACCCTCCTACCAATAACCAGTAATCATAGTATCTTCCACACATCCTCCAAAGTAACAATCATCTCACCTATAGGCAACCATAATGTGAAAGAATCTACATCCCATCACTCATCTAATGATATCATCATTTGTACATCATATGGCATCAGATCTAGCCAACCTATGTATCTAATTCCATCCCTCTCAACAATTGATCTCTCCTCATTAGACAAAGATAACCCATAAATGTTCTCCATCATCTGACCCCATTGGAACTCCCTACAACAAATATCCTCTTGCAAAAATTAGGTATGATCATCAAAAAATCAAAAATAAATTCATACAAAGTTCATAAATAAATAAAAAATCTAGCTACAACATAGTTTACTAATGTTAACTAGCATTCGGACTATAGTGCACCAAACATGATAGTAACATTGGACAAAATTGTTATCAGTCAAAAAATAGTACAACATACCTAGACGTGACTGCCCAAGGATTTATGACAATAAAAATATTAGATACCCATTCTAGATAGGTCATGATTAGAATGAAACCCTCATCAATCAATATTTGAATTTCATCTTTAATAGGCATTGTAACTTTGGGATACATTTTATGAATTTTATTATTAATTGGTTTTTCATCTATGTAAAGTGTTATTTGATGCAATAAAATTGAAGCACCAATCCCTAACATATTAGAATATACTAAAGAGAAAATCTCAAAACAATCATGAAATGTTTATCTTATTGGTTGATCCTACTTGTTTTAATTGTTGCAACCAAAAGTACTATTCAAGTCCTGTATCTATTTCATAGTTAAATTTCACTATTTATTGATTGATAAGTGTGGACCTTTCTTCAATATATGGTGAATTTAATTATGCTAAAACTATTAATAGGGACATTATCTTGTGAGATATCATTCTCATTAAAATATGCATGAGTGTTTATAGAATGTGAAACCATTTTTTTATGATAGAAGGGAGGGTTATCCTAACATGATCATAAATATTATATAAAATAACAATTGATAGAGAACTCATCAAATGTTAATATATCTAATGGGAAAACATTGTCAATAAGATTAGGGTACACCAATGATAATGTAGGTCCATCGTTGACTGAGCTACAATATGTTGGATATTTTTATAAAAATGTATATGTTAGTGTGTAGATGTAATTGATTTGGAATTACATGAATTATTAGTGTAACCAAGGTCTTACTTGCATTTTTTAGTAGATGCCTTAATAGGGTAAATTATACCATGTTCATTCTTTCTTATGCCTTATCCTTTGTAACCCATTTTTTGTAAATACTTTAGTCCAAAATCACAGTGTTTGTCACTTACACTATTATATGAAAGTGTTCTCAATGTAATAGTAGGAATCATGTTTGATCTATGAATATTAGGATGTACCATTGTATGAGTAGATAAATCCATATAAAGAAAATAATTTTTCATAGATTCAATGACTTGATAGTAATTTGATGGTTCATGATTTGTAAGGCATGTATACATGTATCCCTAGTATTGATGTGTTTTTATGCACACCATCTATTTTATGAGGTCCTAACATTTTAGGATAATTAAAAATTTCACTCCAAGACACGAGTTATGTGTTTCAATTTTTAAATAATCACATGGTGAAAGAATAACAGTGAGAAAAGTAGTTATTAACTTCAGATGGTTTAGATATGAAAGATGTATGACACTCAATATAAAATATACTTGAGGAAGATGGATGGATTTAGACTAAGGGACTAAGGTGAATCTAATTAAAAAAGATAAAAGGAGGGAGGTTATGGAAAAAATGATCGAGGCTCTATGATCCAATCAAAGATTAAACCCTTCCAAGTTGACTTACTATCTTAGGTTGAACTTGTGTCATTAACCAATGTTTATTATGGGTTACCTATAACAACAAAACACAATCAAACATACTAATGAGTCTAAGTAAATAATTCTAGAATGACTTAGATATTACAATTTAATATGTTTCTAGTATGAAATTTCTATGCATATCTAATGTCACTATAAAGTTGTAAGCATTATCTATAAACAATAATTGATTAAGACTAACTTAATGTTATATCTAATAACTGAAAACAAAACACATACACAACCTATTATATATTTTTCAACATAATAAATTTATTCAATGAAACACATAAAGCTGGAAGAGACATCACATTCACATAAAATCATAGAATAGTTGCATAACTTGATTTTCTTGCATTAATTGATAAATTTTCCTTTCTTTACAATGAGTAAAAGACATGTATAAATAAATTTTGATGGGTTGCCTCATATTCAAAGCTTGTCCAATTTTACATGGTGTAAAATAAGATTGAATCTTAATTTTGCATGCAAACTTTGCATGATTTATAATGTCTATAAACAAAAGATTATTAATTTAGTTTTATAATTCATAATACAAGTATATAAATAAACATGTTAAAATTAGACTCCAACAATCACTCTATTGAGTCTAACTAGAATTTTTGGTTGAGACTACACTTGAAACAGACTGGACTATAGTTGAGAACGTTTGAATGGAATTGATAGAGGAAGAGGATTCTAACATGAAACTTGTTATAGATGGTCTTTGTATCTCCAAATTTTTTGGAGTACTTAGAGATGCTACTATAGTTGGTCTTGATTAAACCTGTAAAGGAGTAGAATTGAAAGGTAGGGCAATGAATACATGACTTGTTGGAGAATAAATTGTAGTATATATAGGATATGAAGATAGAGTTTTCAATTTTTGATCATGTGAAGACAAAGCTCTTCCATGGGTGGATAGATATTATAGCTCCTTTATCTTCTCATATTCAGTCATACATTTTATTAAATCTAGCTTTATGATTTCAAATTTGATAATTGGTAGTTGAATAACAATAGTAATTTGTCCACCAGTTTATTATGCAATAACATTGAATCCCTAGAGAAAGAATTAAATACTTATGATTATGTTAATTTTTCCTTTCAAAAATTAATCAATTAGATCACTAATTCTAAATATTACACTATTAACTTCTACCTTGAAACTTTTGGCAATAATTTGAAGCAAATTGTCAAAGAATAGCCTAGTTACTACCTACGTAAGTGGTGTGTATATGCTAGTTATGTGAATATATATGATTATTTTGATGGCCTTTTTCTCTTATCCCTTAAATTTTCCAACTAAATTCTACATCTATTAATGTCATTCAATTAAATGAGCCCTGTTATTGGTCATATAATTTTGTTCTAAAGTGATGTTTGGAAGTTGAAGTAATTTGAGATGTTGATATGGTTTGTATCTTACTACCTTACCAATAAATTTAAATTTGGAATATAAGATATTTATAGATTCATATAAAATCACAACATTTTCCCATTATGTTTATGACTCTACCATTGATTGACGTATAAAACATAAAATGTTATAAAGGGTCTTAGTAGAACTCTACACATTATTCAATACGTTATTTGGGGGATCTATTATACCTTGTGCCTTTAATATTTTATTATAGGCCAAAAAAAAACTTATTCAATACTCCTCCAGTGTAATCAACCATATAAATAGGATCTTGTATGATCTCATCTTCCTCCTTAGGCCTAACTTTTCTCTTTTTTGTTAGTGAGAAGAGATATTCTTCTCTTATAAACTCAATTTAATCAATTCATGTTGTTACTATTATCCTCATCACACTTTTAAATTTATTTGAGGTTTCATAAAACTTTATAATCAATTTTGGGTCCTTAGTGTTAACCAAATATTGTATTGTTGGCTTATTTGCCTGCATTTATTGTATCCATGTGGGAGTCACTAGCAAGCCCTAAGTGGAGGTTTGAGTGGAAGGTTTAGTGGTAAGTGGAAGGTGTCTTATGGTGGAGGCATGAGGATGGAAGGAGATAAAGGACCTTTTTGAGGTGGCATAGGATGGAAGGGTATAATGAGGGAACATAACTGGGAGATCTAGACAGTGAAGTGAAACACGGGATAACCATATTCTCTTTGGACATCTTGGTATGTGGAAGAGTTTTGAGCACATATTTTCTAAGGTTGGGAGAATCATATACCGAGACTGTTGATGTATCTATCTAAACATGGTTCATTATTAACAACCTCAATTAGGTATAAAGGCCTACTTGTAAAGGGACTATGTAAAAAATTGATTGAAACACTAAAATTTCAAAATGTGGGCTAGCTAATATGTGTTTTAATACAAATTTATAAAAAATAGGATGTGTAATATCAACCTATGTTAGAATTTACAATATTTATGAAATGGGCATATAGGTGATAGTCATGGGGATAGTGTAGAAATTAGTAATGGTATTAACTAGAGAATCCACGACTAAAGTAATTTCAAGAGTAGAGACATTAGTAATAGGAATAACAATGTATTTAAATGAAGTAGTGGAAATTAGTGAGATAGTTAGAGTAATTTAAATAATAGATGACATATGGGAGGTAGTTACATGTGTTGAGTCATGTGGGATGATCATAGGAGAGACAACTACAATATATGATGGTACCACTGGAGTGTCAATTGTTATTCTTAGTTGGTCCATAGATTTATCCATATAATGATTTTAGTATTCATTTTTAGTCTACACTTGCTCTATATTATGAATATGAGAAGGAATAGGACTTGGATTTCTAAAAGCTCCTTTTGGAGGCACCTTTTGGTAAATATCAAATGTAACCTCTCCATTTAGGCCATATTCTTAAATTTCCTCTGAATCCACTTCTTATATAGACTCATCTATATGTTATTCTAATAGTTAATCTTCCACATACTCATATTCTATGCTAGAGTAAAGGACGCCTAGAGATACACCTGAGTAGGGGGGTGACCTCTCATCTTCTTATGTGACCATATGAGTTTTCATAATGGTAGGAGAAGAACTGATCACATAATTTACCATAAGGGGAGTAAATAAGATAGCTACTATAGGAGGATAAAGTGAATTACTAACCATGGGATCCTAAAGTGGTGGAGCTATGGTACCAATTAGTGTAAATGCAAAGGTAAATTTTAGTACTTAGGGCGTACTTGTGTACTGTTTTATTTTTTTTGGGAATCTAGTATATAGTTCCTAAATAATAAGGGGTTTGGAATAAGGGAAAAAATCTAGTTGAATAGGGTAAAGTATAGATTCTTATCAAGCAATTTACATGAGGAAGAGAAATAAATTTATCTAAAAATGAGTTGAAATAGATTATTCAAGAGTTGGAAATTGAGATGCGACTGGGGCACTATATAGAATCTATATTTGGCCTTCATTTTTTGATTAGATAGGAGCACCAAAAGTGGATAGGAGTGGCACCAGCATTATATTCCACCTCTGTCATTGTTTTCTTAAGGATTTTAGCTTTCTAGGTTTTATTCACAAGGTTTGTGTGAGATTGTTTACAAAATTTTAGGGGTTGGAAGTCAATAGATATTTTTTTAGGTATATTTAAATCTCAAAACCATATATCCATCTATACACATACAAACAAAAAATTCATCAAAAATAAAAGGGAAAAAAACTAGGTTAGGGGAAGAATGATTGCATGATCTAGAACCCCTACTATTCTAATCGCTACCTAAATTAACCCTGAAGGTAGGGTCCCAGATCAAATGTAGTTATCCCTTATGGAATGTGCATAATCAATGCACATATTAGATTCAATAATGACTTTCACCTAGGTCCTTCTTTGATCAAGCATGCAAGTCTATGTGTCATGAAGAATGTTGAACTATACTATTGATTGACTTTTATTATATAATATGCCAAAGTAGTAAGTGTTAGATATAAAATGCCTTGTGTAGTCATTTATATAGGAGATTTGTTATTTTGAATTTGAGAGATTTATTTGCATTTGGCTGACATGGGAAAACTTAGGGATGAAGCTAGAATAGGGGTTGAGACCAAACTAGTGAAAGAAACTGATCGAGCATGCAAGTCTATGTGTGATGTAGAATGTTGAGCTATACTATTGGTTGACTTTTATGATGTAATGTGCCAATGTAGTAAGTGTTAGATATAAAATTCCTTGTGTATTGCTTTATATAAGAGATTCATTATTTTGAATTTGATAGCTTTATTTACATTTGGATGACATAGGAAAACGTAGGGATGAAGTTAAGAAAGGGGTTGGGATGAAATAGGAAAAAGAAATTGATCATCGAAGGTCAAAATGACCTTAGACAAGAGTGTTGGAAATGAACACTAGTGTCATCAGCATTGTATTCCAACCCCAACGCTCCTGCACTATAGTCTCAAGACTTGGGGGATGGGAAGAGGACAAAAAACTTGACCTAATTGAGGTGGAATGACTATTTGAAAGGCTCAAGATGACTGGGAATAGGAAGAAAGGTAACTCAATCATAGAACCTAACCCTAAATGAATAAAATGAAATACATGGATAAATGTGACCAAAGCTTATATTCTCTAGTCGGAGTCCCCTATGAAAGGACTATGAAAATACATGATATGTGTGGTTGCTTGACCAATTTAGGGTGTATATATTTTCCACCCTTTTAATCTAATGATGTAATGAAATGAAGTGCTAGATTAAAATAAATAAAATAAAATGCATACCTAAACTTACCTATGTGGAGATAAGTGTATTGAAAAAAGGGTCCAACTCACTTCCTAGCTAGGGAAGTAGATGGAGAGATGAATAGTGCTTGGATAAAGAAGGAATAATTGAAATGGATGCCCCCTTTACTAAATCTAAAAATAGAATCCATATAATATGGATAAGGAAGGTAATGTTTGGCCCTATGTTGAATCTAATTAGAATGAAAAATGCTTAGAGGCCCAAAATTGATGTCTATCCTCTGTCCCACATAAACTCATGTAATCTAGAACGTGTGTATAGAATCTGTATACTATGAATACCAATGTCTATCATACCCCCACTATAAATAATATAAACTAGAATTGATAAGTGATTTGAGGCTTAAAACCAATGTCTATCATCTGTCTTATACAAACTCATGTGTTTTGGGTCTAGGTAATGCTATGGACTAACCATTGTAGATGATTGTATTGTCCAGCCTCGTGACAGCTAGGTGTAATCTAAAACTATAATAAATATACAAGAAGAGAATGACAAGTCTTGTCATTCCAATTTGTATAATCTTGAATGGTGAAGAACATGAACATCTGTGCCATACCCCTAGATCTGATATGTGATTGGTGTGTATGTATAGTCTATAAATCTGTGTAACCACATGTGAAAATGAGCTACCATGACATGTCCCATGTACAAAACTAGAGATTAAAATAATGTGATTTGCACTATTCCTATAATTTATTATCTAATATTGTAACTGTGTCATGTTGAATGAAGTTATATGTGTGATAAGTGTAGTATGTACATGCCCCCAAAATTGGTATCTGAGTCTAAATCTATATAAAAGTCATTATGAATCCATATAATCTGAACCACTATATCTGACTAGTGTGTATATCCATAAATTGAAGGTATTCTCGTAAAATGTTTTAAGTAATGCTAAGTGACCCATGTAATCTGAGTCACTATTTATTTTGACCATTCTAAGCTGAATCGAATAATCTAAAAACTAAAGGTGTAAGAACCATGTTGAGTGACCCATATATTCTGAATCATTGTATATTTTGACCTATCTGAGATGAATCTGATGATTTGACTATTGGAGGTGTAATAACCATGGTTTATCCACTTATGAGAACTAATGGATTATGTTGGGTAAGTGTAAGGATAAGAATAGTAAGAATGATGCCCCCTTTTGAGGATAGGGATGAGATCTTGTGATAGAAGAGTTTGAACCAAAAGTGATGACTAGTGGCATAATGATAGAAGCAAGGTCGGTATAGTTTGAATTGATTGAGAAGTTGCTTGATTAATGAGACTAATGTTTTTGAAAGTTTAATGAGCTTTTGATTTGTTAGGCTGAATTATTTGATAGTTCAATGAGTCTTTGATTGGTTAGGACCAAATTATGTGTATAGATATAAAATAAGTATAGATATGTGTGTGTCATAGTAGACAGATGATGTCGTAGTAGAGAAAGGCTTGCATGATGTCAAAGGTATCATTGTTATGATTATGTGGAACAAAATGGTTTGCAAAATGGAGCTATGAGATTGAAGTTATAGGTAAAATGGTATTTTGCTTTGGCTGAAAAAGTTGTTTGATATAAGAAATTTGGATTGATTATTGATTCATTTGCACATTCACTAGTTTGATATTTGGAGCTCTAGAGTAGGAGATATGCCAAGGAGATAAGCACTTATCATGACCTAATTTGATTAGTTAGAAGTCTAGGTTGAGGCTGGTGGGGAGATTACCCTGGTAAGTAGTTGAAACACATGACTTTTTCCTATTTGGAAGCCTATTTTTGATGTTTTTATGCTATTTAGAATTGTTTTAGGAAAATTTCACTAGTTCCAATCCTCCTATTTAGAAGTCAATGTTCCTATCCAATGTTCAGTACTGTTGTCTAGGTTCCAACATTGTTGTCCAGTGCTAGTGTCCTTTTGCAGTGCTATTGTCCACTAGGTCTAGCTTTTTGGGATTTTGAGTTGCTTCCTATTGGTTTATAGCTTAGTTGTTTTAATTATCATGGGTGACTTACATATATGTTATTTTATGGTGTTTTTGTAGGGTGAGGTATAGATGAGGGAGTTTTATAGAGGCTAGGTGATGGAGACACTGAGATTATTACCTTTGTCAGCTGATAAGAGAGTTATGATAGATAAGGTAGGGTTAGGTCATGTGTGTGACCTAGGCACTATGCAGTGGGATAGGTATTTGATTACAACCTTATGTGAGAGGTGGAATGTAGACACTTGTAGTTCCTAGCTTCCTACTATAGAGATTACAATTAATCTAGAGGATGTGTACCATATTTTACATTTACCAGTTAGTGGATGTGAGGTGACATTGTAGGATGATATGAGTGTAGTTGCTATTGATCATGCATCTTTGTATTTTATTGGTGTGCCCTTAGGAATACATAGGAGAGGTAGTGATAGTGATATATCATTGTTAGTTATTGTGCATTCAAGTGTTTATGCTCATTTTTTTTGTTAAAGTTGTGATAACTATAGCTTCATATGTTAGGGTAGTGGGAGAGATAGATGAACTGAGGGCTGAGATACATAGGCATAGGATGCCTCCACCTAATTATGGATCAGTGAGTATGAGGATTATAAATGAGTAGATAAAGCTTTAGAAGTAGTATGCATATTTGTAAGAGGAACATAATTAGTTGTTGGAGCAAGATAATCATCATAAGAGGTATTCAAGATCTCAAGGAATTGTAGGTCCATTGACTATGAGAGTGGATTATGGGACTAGTAGTAGAGGAGAGAGTGAGACAGAGAGTGAGGGCATGAAGCCCATCCATAATTGATTGTATCTTGATATGATGTATATGTTTTGAAAACATTGTTATATATATGGATATTGTTTGGATTTTGACTCATGTGTAGTGTGTTATTGGATTTGAAATATATTGTTATATTCATTGCATTTGGTTATTTTAGAAATGGTTGATTTGGTATTGATGTCAAAGGTTGTCTATATTTGGAAAAATGGTACTTGGGATATGTGATTTGATTGTATTGATAAGCATGATGCTATATTTTGATTTCAAATTGTATGTAAGTAAATAATTTGTTGTTTTTACAATTAGGAAATTATTGGGATAAATTGAGTTGGGTTGAGGTTGGTAAATTATTTGGATGGGTTGAGTTTATTTAATGTTGGTAAAATAAGATTTGGTAAGATTTGGGTTTTTGATAAGCTTATTTTGGCTATCAATAGTTATTAATAATGAGGGATGTTAGTTATTAGTATGTGGGGATGCAAGATAGCATGTTGTGCATATTACTTCCCCAAGATCAACTCAAGAATACAAAGGCTAGCTAGACCTTTGGATCCATTATTCCCTTATTAAGTGAAGCTATAAATTGATGCTAGTATGAATGTGCATCATATCACTATGTGTTGTATCACTATATAAACCTTGATGACCAACTAAACAAGTGGCCATACTACTCATAATGTGTAATAATATGTTTTGTATATGATATTATTTACTATGTACTAACTGTAGTTGGACATGGAGATTCTAAAAAATATAACTTGATTGGATGTGCAATAGGGACTGTGTGCTTTACATAAGGCTCATCTATCCATAATCATATAACCTGTGGCCTCTATTGTGACCTGTATGACTGAACCATAGATCGAGCTTGAGCTAAAACCTATGATGGGGTCTCATTTAATCTTAATTTGAATGGATTGTTATGTGAGATAGGAATAGGAAAATCTGGTTGTAGTTAATATTTCTCATGAGTAGTACTCTGTGATGTGGGTTCATTTAATCATAATCATAGTGGATTACTATGTGAGATAAGACCCATAAAATCTAGTCATAGTGAATATTTCTCACGATTAATAATCTATTATGGTGCCTATGACTCTACTGGATATGTATATGAAATGACACTATGTACTCCTTGAACTACAATGTTATATGTAAGTTTTTCTTGATGTACTAGTTTCCAAACCTTATGAGTAGGTGGAATAAGAGATCTCATGTGAAAATATATAGTAGAACCCACATTTCTCTCATGATGAGTGAATGATGAATCTATGAAGGAATGTCCCAAGATGACTCAGTCATGGATGAATGAGGCCTATAGTTCCATGATGAAGGAAATCTGGGTACCCCCTATGTAAATGCTATGATGCCATTATCAACACATCTATTAACACAATCTCTAACTCCATAACAATCATTATCTCTATGTCTTATAGTTACAAAAGGGCCAATGAGGCTATTTCTATAGGAGATGTAGATATCATCAATGAGTAGAAGGCAATGTGATTAACCTCCTATATAATAATGTTGATAATATGACACATGGGTTATCCTATTCTGAATCAAACTATAGTGGTACCTTGATGTTGTTCTCTATAGTGCATATTGTATGTTATGATCTAGAAACTAACTCTTTGCTCTTAACTAGTTGCTTTTTTGGTTGTGGTCTCCTATTTTATTTAGGACATAGTCGATATTGGATATTAGGAGCTGTAGATACTATTATGAAATCTAGAGTAATCTAATCAACTAAATCTACCTTAATCAATCCCAATTTCTTTTACAATGCTAAAAAACTGTAGCATAAGTGTCTGAAAGAGGACTCTATCTGATATAGTATATGCTCAAGGAGAGGTTGGTGATGCCCCTTAATAAAGATATGCTAAATTTATAAATCTACTAGTTTGTATATTAATCATAACATGTGATTCTTGAAAGTAAGTATAATCACTAAGTAGCGCTGAAGTATTCTAATGTAGAGTTACAAGTTTCTCATATGTAACATGAGGGCCTATGTTTGTTATGTAATGTCTAAGAAATTCCTCATATAAGTCATCATATTGTGCAAGGATCCAATGGGAGTAGATGAAAGGACCAATTATGTGTTACCCCCACTAAGATCTACTAGAATTATTTTAGTAGAATCAAAGGACTTGGATGAGATGTCAAAGCATTCTGAAAGGCTTGAAGGTGTATAAATGGATCTCTAGTTCTATCAAAGTGAGGCAATGATGATATCTAAAAATTATTAGGCAATGAAGATTTTATGAAGCCCTATTTTCTAAGGTAAGGAGATGTATTTGATGTTGTAATTCACCAACTATATGCATCAAAGAGAGAAACTCCTTGGATGGTACATTAGCGTCTTGAAGTGGTTCATTTAATCATTGAATTTGATTTTTAATTTTAGCCATAGGAATGGAACATTTATAAATTGGATCATAAAGAGTGGGTGTGCTCACTTGAACCTTAGGAGTAATGGTATATTTTACCTTATTGGAGGGATGTAGGCTACCATTATTTTTAGGTGAAGAGTGAGAATTGGGTTCTACTATAGTGAGGGGTGGCTTGGAATAATCATTGGTATCTTTATGTTTTAATGTATCACATTCTAATTGAGTATAAGATGGGATATTAGCATTAAAATGTGCATTATTTGAAATATAAGCATGCATAGAAGTAGAAACAACATTTTGAAGTGCATTATGTTTGAGAGGAGGAGTGAGAGAAGAGGTAGAAACATGAGATGCATATTCTTCTTCACTATGTGCATAATAATCATCATTATTATATGCATTATCATAATTAGAATACTATTCATAATTACTCTCATTTTCATATTCATTTGCATGTTCACTATCATATTCATAAAGAGGTGTAAGAGAAGAATTTAATTCTTTTCTACTATGCAATAAATTATCATTTGAAATTGGAATATCATGTGCATCTATGTTATCCATGGGTGGAATACATGCATTATTTTCATGAAAAGTAAGAAAAAGAGAGTTATCATTTATACCTTATTTTGACAAAGTATAGTTGATAATATGAGATGTATAAATTGAATTAGGCATTGGCAATTTTATTCCATTGCATTTATATTGTTGTAATTTGAACATAGAGAGAGAGAGAGAGAGAGAGAGAGAGAGAGAGAGAGAGAGAGAGAGAGAGAGAGAGAGAGAGAGAGAGAGAGAGAGAGAGAGAGAGAGAGAGAGAGAGAAGGTTCACATAGAAGAAAATCATGACCAACTAGAGGTTCACTTAGAAGTAAATGACTATTTTTTTCATTTGGTGCATTGTGCATAGGGGAATGAGGTGAAAAGTATCTTTCCCATTTATCAAAATTATTATCTTTAGAAGAGGGAATAAAAGTGATAAGTTTGATAGAAGAATATGCATCTACTTGTATTTCACTATCACTATCATGTATATCATCATATTCCTCATTATAATAATATTAATTATCTTCATTGTAAATGAAATCATTTTCCATATTTTTATTTAATGTGCAATTTTTTAAATTTGTCCATTCATTTTCATAATTATGAGAAAATTTTAAAAATTGATCTATGGGATGAGAGGGAATAAGTGCCTTAGTGGTCATTTTATTTCTTTCACCAAAGAGATTATGTAAAAGTACTATTAAGTAAATGAAAGCAAAAATAACAACTAACATAGAGATTTTAAAATTATTTTTGACAAAGTAAATAATTTGCAAAAAATGCAAACTATTTTTCTAAAAATTTTAAGGGAATAAAACATGGGGTTTAAGGACTTGGTTTCGTAATCTAGGGTTTTGAACTAGAGTTTTAGAATTTTTGAAAATTATGTCAATAATTTAAATTCTAAAAATAATTTTGAATGGGATAAATGCACAAAAATGTATACAAAAATTAGAAATTAGAAATTAAATTTTTTCACATAATATATACTAATAATGAGATTTTGAAAATGTTTCAGACAGTCTAAACAATTTGCAAAAAATATAAAATAATTTTCTAAAAATTTTAAGGGAGGGAGGCTTAGGGTTTGAGGACCTAGTTTGGAAATCTAGGGCTATGAGCTAGTGTTTTAGAATTTTTGAAAATTATGAAATAATTTTAAATTCTAAAAATAATGTTGAATAGGATAAATGGACAAAAATTTATACAAAAATCAGAATTTTAAAATTAAAATTTTGCTCAAAATATGAAGGAAAAACCCTAAGTATAGCTAGGGTTTTAGGCTTGTTCAAAGTAAGTTAGGTTCATCAAATTTTTATTTTATTTTTGAAAATCTAGTGTTTAGTTCTAAAATAATAAGGGGTCTAGAATAAGGAATAAAATATAGTTTAATAGGGTAAAGTATAGATTTTTATCAAGTAATTTATATGAGAAAGAGAAATAAACTTATCTGAAATGGGCTGAAACAGATGATTCATGAGATGGAAATTGAGAAGAAATATTGGGGCATTATTTAGAATATGTATCTATCCTTCATTTTTTTAATAGATATGAATACCAAAAGTGGATAAGAGTAACATCGGTGCTATAGTCCACCTCTATCTTTATTGTCCTAAGGATCTAAGCTTTTTAAGTTTTGTTCACCAGGTCTGTATGAGCCTATGTACTTAATTTTGAGGGATGGAAGTCAAAAGAGATTGTTATAGGTTTGTTTCAATCTCAAAACCTTGTATCCACCTACAAACAAGAAAATAAATGCATCAAAATCAAAAAGGGGAATAACTGGGTTAAGGGAATAATAATCAAATGATCTAGAACCCCTATTATCCTGATTATTACCTACATCAACCCTCAATCTAAGGTCTCAATTCAAATGTAGTTCTCCCTTAGGTAACTTGCATAATCAACATGCATGGTAGATGCAAGAATGACTTTTCCCTAGGTCCTTTCTTGATCAAGCATGCAAGTCTATGTGTGATGTAGAACACTGAGCTATACTATTGACTAATTTTTATTATGTAATGTGACAAAGTAGTAAGTGCTAGATATAAAATGCCTTGTGTAGTTATTTATATAGGATATTCATTATTTTAAATTTTAGAGATTTATTTGCATTTAACCAACATGGGAAAATTTAGGGATGAAGCTAAGAAAGGGGTTGGGACCCAAATAGTGAAAGAAACTATCCATTGGATGTCAAAATGACCTTAGATAAGAGTACTAGAAATGGAGACTAGTGGCATCGGTGTTGTAGTGCCACCCCAACACTCATGTCCTATAATCCCAAGACCTAGGGAGTTGGGAAGAAGATAGTAAACTAACCTGGCTAAGGTGGAACAACTGTTTGAAAGGTTTGGGATGACTAGGAATAGGAAAAAAGGTGACTCAAGCATAGAACATTACCCTAAATGAATAAAATGAAAGACATGGCTAAATGTTAATAAAGCTCATATTCTTTAGTCAATGTCTCTTATGAAAGGAATGTGAAAAGACATGATATTTGTGGTTTTTTGACCAATTTAGGGTTTATACATGTATAGATCTTATTTCCATATGTCCTTTGTCTTTGGAATAGTATTGATGACCCTTAGTTTTAATTGTTCATTATTTTCTTCCTCAGTTTCTTCTTCTACTTGAGGTTACTTAGCTTGCTTAGGGGATTTTACCTCTTACTCTATCCTAATTGTATCCTCCATTTTAATATATGGACAACATTATATCATATGAATAATCCTTGTGGGCATCTTAAAATTCTTCATCCTTATATAAACCTTAGAATCCAAGATTCAAAAAGATTAAATCATGTTCATATTCATAATGTCCATAATTTTCCTTAAATTATCTTTGGAGATTATTTATTTTTTACATTATTACCCTCTTGGGGTCCCATAATCTAAATTTTACTAGTCTAAACTTGAAATAACCCTCATGTTTTGAGGTCTTGGCCAATTATTAATAATTCTAGATATGTTCTCTCTTAATACTGAGGGGTGACTTATGATACTTGGCCAATCTAGTCCTCCTCAAATACTCATCAACACTATTAGATACATGATAATCTATCTCGTTCTCTTCTAAATTTTTAGGCACATGCATTTTTAAATAGGAAGAGGCCACCAGTGTACCCTCAATTATGAAAATTATATGGTCTAGATAGAACCAATAGTCACCTTGTAACCTGAGTGATCTATTTATATTTTAGACAGTCTTGGCATTAGATTTCCATTTACTAATTTTTATACCAGGGGATAGAAAGTGTCAGCTATCCTTTGTGTATGGTCCATGTACTTATAGATATGGAAATTATCAAAGTCATCACAAATAAGTTTTGATCATTTTGTCTCCCATGGAGGGGTCCAGATAGGGTTGTCATTCCCATAAATGGCATCTACCAAATACAAAAGCATATAAAGTTTATTGTTTGCTAGGCCATGCATGACCCTATGAATTTTTTAATTGAAACTCATGGATTTTAAAAATTGAGGAATACTCTTTCTTTAAAAAATATGGATATCAATGGGACCCAAACCTCATCCACACAAGTTATATATCAGGATCAATGTTACATATTCAATATTGCCATTGTAATTATGACACTAAGTATGAATTGGGAAAGTGGGTCCTTATTATTTAGAGCAAACTTATTATGATTATTATCTCACCTTATTAGGGAAACTCTAACACTATTATCTTTGAACCACTCACTAGCTATTTTCTAGTTGTAAGGGATGTTTGATTTTGGCAATCTATAAAAAAATTTAAAGGCTAGGTCAAACATAAATTTCATTGGAAGTGTACTATTATTTTAATGAAAAATGTCTATTGAACATGTGTCTATTATAAATAAGTTAAATATTAGGTGAGCATAGGGGAATAATTTATGCTTAGCTTCCACTTTTAAAATTCTTACAACTTTCAATGATATAAAGTCATATCTATTTTACATCTCATAAAGAGTTAGATTGTACTTGTCCTTATATGGTTAAATTTAATTTACCTTTGTATAAATTCCAAAATAGTTCTTGAATACATTGGTCAAAGTAGTAGGTCAAATTATGTATCCTTGAACTCGTGTCTAGTTCTAAAGTAGAACATTTAAAAGAGTTGTTTCTTGATTTTCCTTAGCTTACATTACTGAATAGACTAAGCTCTTTGCTTATTTTCAAAAAATAGTGATTTTAGTTAATATGGATATTTGGATAGCAATTCCCAATTTAAAAATGGGAGAATGTAATTCGATTTCACTTTTGGACATATTATATAGCCCATTTTCTTACCTTATGAATTCATTATTCCAATCCTTCATGTGTGATAATTAATTTCATTGTAATGGTATTCATCAGTAATCCATTCTAATTTAAATTTGATTTTATTATGTAAGCATTCATGGGTTTATTTAACATGTGGCACTTTATTGCTCTTTTTGGTTCCTTAGTCATCTTTTTAGTTTTAATGTGTCAATTAGCTTTTATAGTTGTATCCATGTCATTAAATCACAAACTTTATATTTTTTTATTTATATCTTATTATGTCATTGAAAGACATGTGGCATGTCTTCATTTTATTTATTGATTTATGCTTGCCTTTATGTCTTCAGGTTGTGTCAGTGTACAAATCAATGAGATGATGACACATAGTATGACATGTGGTAGATGACTCTCATGGAATGTAAATGACACATTTAATATGAATATGAAAATGTTGACATGTTTTAATACACTATTGCATTTCTTGGATTGTATATTTAGGTCTATCATTTCATCTATTGGCCTCTATGAAACATGATGATGACATGTGGAGTGATCTCGTTTGGTCACTCAGTTTCCTATCTTTGAAGCTTATCTTTCTATCTTTAGTTCCATGATTACATGATATGGAGACTCATGAAAATATCTCACTTTCTTTGGTGGTCATTGGTTTTTAAAACATAAAACCCTGGGATGAGAAGTATGATGCAAACAAATGAATATGCATGGCCAAATATCATGTAGTTAGTTGGTCATAGACATTAGTAACTAAATATCTCTGATGAAGACTGATAATAAACAAATATGTACATATGTGTACAAACTAACTTAGGAAACATTCTAAAAGTATTTAGATGAGTAAGTGATACATATTCACCAATTATAACTTATAAAATCTAATAAAATTGACAATTAAATGATTAATTAAATTAGTTAAATAATTGAAATTAAAATGCAAACTAACCTTCCAATTAATTTTTGCCTCAATTTAAAGAAAAAAAACTATAAATTAATTCATAAATTAAAACATTTGGGCTTTGGTATTCTTGCATCTAAAATTAATTTAGGGTCAATTTATATATTGATGAGAACAAAAATTAGGATATTTAAGGAAAAAAGGGTTTTTATTTATTTATTTTTAAAAATGGGGCATGTTGGTTACAAAAAACGGTAACTCAATGGAAAAATTATCTTGAGTATTTGATAACCCATAATTTCTAGCTTAACTATCACAACATAAATATAATTTTATAAGGAAGAAATAAACTACTTAGATAACTAAAAGAGAATTTAAAATAGTAATGGAATATATTTATCCTATTCACTTTTTATATCATGTGTTATTAGGTGAATATTATTTTCCCTTGTTATGAGTGTCTTGAAAAATATTAAAACTAACACTGAGGTCTCTTTGCCTTTACTTATCTACATTTATTATAACTTTTAATTATGTATGTATGGGAAGCTAGGTATTGCTTTTTTACCAACCAAAAATTTATAAATATGATAGAGATACCTTTGATTCTACTATAAACATATACCTACTATCAACTAGTCATCCACAAACTAGGTAGAGACTAATTGAATCTCCCTTCTTCTATGAGTTTTATTTGTTGTAAAACTTTCTTTGACAAAGGGTTGGGAACCACCATTGGATGGGTGTATAGAAATAAACATAGTTATAAACAAGATATTTCACTAATATTTGGTCTTTCTCAATGTTTATTATATCTCAAAAATATTTTATACATGTAAATGTTTAACTAGTCTTTCAAAATGAGAAGTCTTTTTGAAATTTTCATGAAAATATCAAATTAAATTTAAATAATATAATAAATTATTTTAATATAAATAAAAAAATTCATCCAATCATAATAAAGACCATGAATATTCATAAGTGTGTTTAACTACCTTCTAAGATGAATTTTGGAAATTTATCTACAAGTGGTCAAAATTACCTTATTGAAACACACAACTATTTAAAAGGAAATTTAACCTAATAAGGCAATAAACTTAATCAATGAAATTAAAAAAAATTAATCTAGATATGTAGAAAATCTATTCTAGGAAAGTAGAAAATCTAATCTAAGAAAGTAGATAGGACTATAATCTACCCCTACTTCTAAATCAAAACTCACAGTCATTCTAAGATGTTACCAATTGAATAAAATATAAAATAATATTTTAATAACTATCCATTAGATGGAGAAGTAAAGTCATTATCTTACCTTATATGTCTTTCAATTGAAAATAAATATTACCCAAAATTGTAGAAATATTAAATGGTCCAATCCATAATAGACTAAACTTATCATGATGTCCTTTCTTTTCATGTAATTTATCCCATAGAAAGACTAAGTCTAAAATCCTAAAACAAATTATTTTTTTATCTTTTCTCAAACCATCTTTTCAGAATGCCTTGATGTTTAATAAAGTTCTCCAAAACTTCTATTTATGTAACTTCCATCTAAACAATGTCTAGTAACATAGACTTAATCTTGTAAGCATTTTACATATACTCTTGCATAAAATGGTATGTTCAAAACATGAGATTAATGTGGAAAATAGGTTGTTTTCCATATACCAATGGGAAAGGTGGAGATTTTAAAACCTGTTTATGTCTATTTTTGTATGCCCATAGTGAAAATTTTAATAATAGGTGTCATTATCTTGGTTTAATTTTTGTTAATTTATTTATGATGTCAATAAATTTTTTGTTGGTATATTCATCAACTTCATTTTCTTGTGGATAATAATTTGAATAAAACTTAACAATAATATGATTGTTATAGGCCCACTCAGTAAATTTTTAATATTAAAAAGTTAGCCATTATCACACACTAAATAAATTGGGGTTCCAAATTTGATTAAAATATTTTCCTTAAATAACTTGATTACATATTGTGCTCTAGAGTTATTTATAAAAACTACTTCAATCCATCTCATGTAATAATATGTATTTTTTAGCACAAATTTGTGTCCAACTAATGCATTGGGATTAATTACCCCTAAAAAAACTAGACTCCATTGCACAAAAGGGCATCCTTGAATCACATGTTGCATAGGAACAATTCCATGAATTTCTCTTTTTTCAAATACTTGACATTGGTGACAAGTTCTAACATGACTGTGTGTATACTTGAAAATATTAGGCCATTAGTATCCCATCCTTAGGATTTTATGAGCTGTACCACTCCCTGAGGGATGTATGCTTCCTATCTTCTGATAAAAGCTGTCAAGGATATTTGTAGCTTTTTCTTTAGAAACACACCCTAAATATATTATTTCATTTTTTTGATACATCACTCCATTTTTAATCATATAGTGTGTTGATTTGAACATAAGTGCTCTTTTCTATTCTCTTTTAGTTTAGGATGACATGTACTTATGAGTAGGTAGTGAATAGTTTGTGTTTACCAATCATCACCATATTTTTGTGAATCATTGACTTTCTCAATAGAAATACACAAATCATTATATGTGATCCAATTAATAATGTCTTATACTCATACCATTTTGGTAGGTTTTATTTCTAAGTCAAACTCTTGTAATTTGGCCATCTATTTGCCTCTTCATTCACTTATCTCATTCTATCCGAGTGTGAGTTTGACAACCTTGTCTAGGACAGTGATGTATGTCTTAATTAAAAAATATAGTTCCTAAATTTATTCACTATTTTATCAAAGCATAAATTTGATTATGAATCATCGAATATTTAAATTTTACATCCTTCAAGTTTGTAATCATGAAAGTGATAAGATATTCATTGTATTCAAACTTTTGAGTGGGCAGTGGGCACAAATACTATAGTGCGTTATGATGTAAAAAAAATATAGGAATAAGTCCTTGGAAAAGTTTGGGATAATCAAAATCAGAGCTTGGAGATGACACTTTTGATATATTCACATGTTTTCTTAACTTCATTTATCCATTCCACTTTTGTATGCTATGTTAACATAGCATCCAATAGTTTTGTAATCTCTACAAATATTGAAATGAAATTTTGAATGAAATTTATGTTTCCAAAGAAAGGCTTGAGTTCCTTATTATTTTTAGGATATAGAATTTTATAAATATCTCAAACTCTTTGAGGGTCAATAAAAATACATTCATTTTGTGATTACAAGTCTAGAAATGAAAGGATTTATGCCAAGAATATTTATCAATAATGTTGAAAGTATAGAAATAAAAATTAGAAAGAAATGAAGTTACCTCTCAAGGTGCAAACCACAAGTTGAGACAAGATTTTAAAATAAGAAACCGAATGCATTGGAGAAAACCCACTTAATCTTATTAAAAGTCTTGATACCAAAATCTCTACATGTACAATATTGAATCAATAACATAAAAGAAGAAGAGAGAGATATGAGATTATAGTGAGGAAAGAGGAGAGGGGAAGTTATTTTATAGACTAAGAGAAAAATAATGGGAGTTACATGAAGTCCCATGATTACTTTTATAGCCTCTTTTGTGTGTACCACTTGTGGACTATTCCCTTAAATAATGGAGGGAAATGTGTTCCAAGTGTAATGAAGGGAGTTACATTCAAGTAACTCTAAATATAACAAGTGAATCAGGGTGGTGAGTCACACCTCATAAAGGTAAAAAAAAATGTATTTATAAATATCATAAATACACACATAACTAAGACTTTAAAAAAGCCTATAAATCTAGGAAGGACTGAAATAAGGTTAATTCTTCAACTCTCCCTCTTAAATTTAATTTAAGGTTACAAAAGTAGATAAAAATTTTAATAAAGAAGAAGGGAGTTGAAATTACATAAAACTCCCCCTTAATATAAACTTTATTCAAGAGGAATTATAAAATTTTAGGGAATAAGTAAGAGAAAGTGCCACCAAAAATTACAAGGAAGAAAATGTGACCATCAAGAATCTCTAAAAATCTTTTTCAGACAATATGATGGCTCTGCAATAGAAAAAAGACCAACAAGGAGTAGTGATCTAAAAAACTTATAAGAAAACATGTTAACACCAATATTTTAAGCTAAGTAACCATTATGACAAAAATATAATCTACATACATAATGTAATAAAAGTATATATACAACTAGGCAAATATGTAAAGAAAAACTTCCATAATAAAGTATCTATTCTTTGCAATAAAAAATAAGGAATGTATATGAGATTTGAGTCAATCAAAACTAAGATAAAGAAGATGTATCACTTAAAAAAGATATTCTACATGAAGTATTAGAGAAATTATCATAAGAAGACATAAAAGTCTTTATAAGATTCATTTTCTTTATGAATCCAAATAGTTTTACATTTAGATGTAGAATATTTAGCTATTTTCAACAATAGAATATGCTATGTGTATATTTACCACAAGATGTTTATGGATATAATTTGAAATATTTAGATATGCAATGCTCATATTTTCCATAATGCATGCAAAGTTTAAAAAAATAAACCAAATCATGAGCATTAAAAGCAATATTTAATCAAAATACTAATCACTATAAGTCTTATGAGGAGGAAAATAAGATTTTGATTTTGCAG
Organism: Torreya grandis; assembly: GCA_037957365.1. Classification (NCBI taxonomy): domain Eukaryota; kingdom Viridiplantae; phylum Streptophyta; class Pinopsida; order Cupressales; family Taxaceae; genus Torreya; species Torreya grandis. The sequence continues at coordinate 660,431 of JARHVA010007188.1, forward strand.
TAGAAACAAGTAAATCATTAAAATAAAGACCTTTATAATTTGTATTAGAAATATATAAAAGAGGTTGAAGAATACCATCTTCGTACTTACCAAGTCCACCACCGGAATAGCCCATATTATGAATGATTTTTAAATTGGGGTTGGTAGAAGAAGTGCTCAAAGATGATTTAGGTGTTTAAAAAGCACAATTAGTTTCATCAATATTAGAGATATTAACATTAGTAAAATATGTAAATTTAGTATTAATTTAGTCAATAGATGATTGCATGGTGTATATTCACTCATGAAAAGAGGTTTGTAAAACATTTATAGTCTCATTTTGACAAGCAATTTGATATTTAAAAGTAATAATCTCATCATTTTTAAATTTATTTTCATGTTTAACCTTCTTATAAGGTAAAAATATGGCTAATTTGAAAAATATTTCAAATAATTATATAGTTTTAAGCTATCAAAAATTCTTATAAAGCTTAAAATAGATTAATGTTACATAGATAAGCTTTAAATTAACTTGTAAATATAAATCCACACTAATAATTTACAAAACAAAAATTAATTTAAATATTTAAAATTTAAAAAAAATTGAAATTTACTTTCAAATAAAATTATTACAACAATTAACTTAAAAATGTAATTTGTGCCAAAATACCAAAATGCCTTTATCTTTTGAAAAAAAAATTATTTAATATTTTATTTTTTAAATACTTTAATTTTTCTATAAAAAACAAATACCTTAAAAAGGTTTTCAATTTTAGAATGAAATGTTTCAAATATAAAAGAAAACTCTTTTGTTTATATCAAATCCTTTAAAAAAATGGATCATTAGAAAAGATTCTACTTTTTGTTTAAAAAGTTTTCATAAAAGTTTAATACTTTAAAATAAATCAAAGAAAGTTTTAAAACATTCTTTAAATAAATCCACTAACCCTATGGTTAAAATCTTAAATTAGCTTAGATTGAAATAATATGTTATAAATCAAAACATATTTACCACATAAATCCACATGTTGTCTTCCCTTTGAATATATTTTTTTTGATTGAAAATTGTATTTTATTAAATGAAAAAAGACTTTACAAAATAAAATATAGCTAGTTATATAAAAAAGATAGATGAGAATGTCACACCCCAAAATTACACTAGGATATATAAGTCCTAAGAAAAGAGTAGAAGCAACTAGAAGACTATACCAGCTAGAATGTCTAACATGTATACACTAACAACCAAAAAAAGATAAAGCACAATCCAAAAAATAATTCCTTAAACAACAACAATGAACATGGTAGCAAGTGATGAAGGCAGTAGAGGGTCTTGAGGCTTCCCTCCCCACCCCCCATTAGCTAGGGGGTCCTCATCTAAGGTAAGAGACTCCCACCCATCATTTTTTTTCTCTCTTGAGTTTGTTGTAGCTGCTTAAAATTTTACCAAGGTAGAAAAATGGAAAGTGTTAGATGTGAGAACTTGTCCTATTGGGGAGCCACCTAGCCTCTCTACCATTACTCTCATGATGAAAGGATCCATACCTAGGAAATGGCCAGTGAGAGCAAGGAGAGGGCCTCCTCCGGCTCTAGGACCTATGGCTTCAAGACCAAAAACACCTGACTCCACCACCACATCCCCAAGGAGGAGTGTCCTTGAGTGGTTCCTAACTTACAACATAAGGGGCATTACCCTAGTGATGTAGCAGCTCCTGTAAATGGTGAATTTATGGCCACACTTTCTCAATCTAACTCTGGATCTAAAGGGTTACGTTGGAGATCACATTAATTGTGTTAAAATTTTAAAAACCAATTTGCATAGCTTCATGATTAAAACAAGCTCTATTTCTAGAATTTTGGATTTGAAATAAAATATTAGTCCAAAAAATCTATGAAAATATGTTTTATCTTGAAAGAGATAAGGTCGAGTCCCCCAAGAGAGCCATTTTCTAGGTGTACATTTTAGGTCTGAATGGTTTAAAAAGAGAGTGAATCCATCTCTAGATAGACTAAGCATGGGGACAAAACCAAAAAAGGTGTTTAATGGTTTTTGGGTGGTGACAAGCATGACAAGTGAGATTAGGAACCCCCATATGCTTGAGTTGGTCTCCAACAAGGAACCCATGATACATAATGCACTAAAAAAAGTGAGCTTTTTAGGTTCTAAGAGATCCCACCATATATTATTAATTCTCCTTAGCTAGACATGGTAAAAAGAGTTAAGACTCCAACATCTGTTGAGCACCTCAATATGTATATGTTGGGGAACAAGAAGATTATATCCCAACTTAGGGGCATAATGACAAAAAGGAGTGGTTGTAGGCTAATTCCAATCCTTATAGCATGGGGTGAGAGAGGACACTCCAATTTTGTGCAGATACTAATTAGGTATGACATTTTAAATTTCAAAATGAGATCCTTTATCTTCTTTGTGAAGCTAAAACCTATCTTTCACAATATTCAAGGTACCCAGTCCTGAGAGATCTTATAGAAAATATCTCCAATGTGTTTAATACCCTTTTTAAATGCATAAGAATTTTTATCCAAGGAACCATGGCAAAGGGAAAATTGTGGAAATTGAGAATAGGGGACCACCTGAGAGATTGAGAATTAATAGAGATACCATTCCTGAATCTATCTCCAATCCAGAATAGATGAGACTCAAGCTTCTCCCAAGCCTTCCATATGATTTATATGAAAAAAGAGCCAATGATTTTGACAGGAATAGGAGTGAGGAGGAGGGTATGCAAACCAAGACCCCACCATGCCTTTGTACCTAGAGGAGATCCTTGAGTAATGCATATTCTGATAAGAATCTTCTAGGTTTCATCTACTTCTAAGCCTCTTATAATCCACTTGACACTAAGAGCAATGCCATGAAGTTTAATGCCAATAAGGCCAAGACCACATGCTTCTTAGGCCTACAACAAATGGCCCAAGACACTCTATGAAACCCTTGATGGCCTTTAGAATTGGCCCAGAGAAAGTCATGAAGAATCTTTTCCAACTTGGCCCAGGAGGCATTAAAAGGGGCCCAACAAGAAGATTAATAAACATGAGTAGCATCTAAGACCTTAAAGCAGATCTAAAATTTCCCACCCTGAGTAAGAGGCTTATAAATCTAATAAACAATTTTTTAAAAATCCTCTATATGACATAAGACCAAAGATCAATAGGGGAAGCCTGAAAGGTAAAAATAATGCCAAGTAATTTAAATTGAACACTTGGGAGGATCCATTTCCATTGGTAGCCCTTAAACCAAGCGGGTTTAGGAGACAAAGATTGTTTGTAGCATTAGGTCTTTTTCTATTGGATAGAAGATCCTGAGGCCAAACAAAAAATATCAAAGCATTGCATGGAATTCCTAATCAACTCTTCATATTCTTGGAGAATGAGAAAAGAGCCATCTGCAAAGTGACCATTAACCAATTGATGATATAAGGTAGGAAGAGAGATACCTTTAACCAGCCCCCTAGAAGTATATTTAGCTAAAACGAAATTAAAACCTTCTTCAAAAAGCACATAAAGGGCAATGGAAAGTGGAAAACCTTGTCTAATAGATCTATGTAGCTCAAATATATGAGATTGGGCACCTTTTATGGTGATGTAAGCTCCAACATCCTGAAAGAGTATGTTAATAGTGTGCAAAAATTTTGGTCCAAAACCAAGAGCCTACAACATGGTCATGATAAAGGGATATTCTATGTGGTCATAGTTTTTCTCAAAGTCGATATTGATAAAAAGAGCTTTCTGATTGGAAGTTTTAGCCCACTCCATTCCTTCCAAAACAACTATCACATTGTCTAAGATATAACGATTCTGAATGAAACCAGTTTATACACTCCTCATAACTAGACGAAAGATATGTTTGATCCTAAGAGTTAAAGCTTTATAAATGATCTTATAGGACACATTCAATAAATTAATAGGCCTCCAATTGGTCATCACTTCCACATATCCATCTTTGTAAATAAATTTAATATTGCCTTGATTTATGAGAGTCCCTAAAGAATTAGTATGCAAAGCTTCAAGATAAACCTTATGAAGGTCAGGGCCCATAGTGTGGCATAAAGAATGGTAAAACTCACAAGGAAAACCATCAATTATAAGATCCTTGTCAGTGGCCATCTATGTAATAGTTTCCTTAATATCATTAAGATTAAGAGGTCAATCACAAGCAACTCTCTAGGCCTCTGAAAGTTTACAAAGAAAAAATCCCAAACAATGGGTGAGAGCATCTTATCTAGTAAGAGTATTTGGTTGAGAGGTGAACAAATCTTGGTAGTGAGAAAAAAATTCCTATATTACCTTAGGTAATTTGGTTAGGCACCCAGTTGTACCTTTAATGGCCTTGATCCTATCGGTTGCTTGTCTAGACCGAAGCAAGACAAAAAATTCCTTGGTCACTTTGTCACCTAGTTTGAGCCAATGCATTCTTGCATGCAGCTGAGTTCATTTGGCATTGTAAGCTTCATCAAATTGGATTTTGTGTCTCCAGCTAGCTACACGGGCCTATAACTATACATTAAAAGGTGAGGCTTCAAGCTCCTGGGAGGCTCTGATAAATTATTGATTGGTGGCATGATGAATACATCATCTAAAATAGGTAACCTATTTGCCATATATTCTAAGGAAAGTGGTAGTACATTTGATAACATCATACCACCACATAATCCATCTAATGGACCTAGTGGGTCTTAGATCAAGATTCTAGATGCAGTCAATGTGATTCAAGGCATGCTCATGCTTGAGATAAGTAGTGTTGAGGTAAAGTTGGGTGATACACACCCAAACTTGAGGATTAGTCCACTCAACATTGAAGTAAATGGGGTGATGGCTAGATAGAAAGGTGTTTGGTATAGCCAAGATAAGTTGACCTTATATAGGCATAAGATAAAAAAAGATCTTGTTTGGCTAATAGAGCTTGATCGAGCCTTTTGAGCACCCTATCCTCACCTTGGCAAACACTAGACCAAGTGAACCAGGGTGAGTGAGAATCTTTCCATTGGTGGTGATTGGGGTCAATCACCCTGAGTTTGTTACACAAATAGAACCATGCCTCACATTCTCCTACACACCACCTTATGGGAATCCACCCTTCTTTGTCTTCTAGTGATTCTACCATATTAAAATCACCATTAAGAATCTAGTGAGAATCTGGAAGTGAGTTAGCTAGCCAGATCCACAAAAAGGAACACTTAATAGCATCATTAGAAGCATAAAGATTAACTAACCCAATTATGTGTTTGTCAAAATCAAATATCACCCAAACCACCCTTTGAATATTTTTGAAAAGCTCTAAAATGTTTAATGAAAAGAACTAAGGATTTTAAGCAACCAAAAATGGTGTGTGACATAGGAAGCCAAATCAATGAAAATTTGGTAGATTGTTTATCTGCTACTTAAGAAATGACGTCAAAAATATTCAATATAAAATATTGCACTTTAAATAAAAGTAAAACTACAAACAAAAAATGACTAAGCAAAAGTGACAGTCTCAATAATAAAGTCAAGTAATTCAGAAATAAGTCATGTAAACCACCCATGCATACCAAAATGCCAAAGGATGTAGACTAAATAATTTAGAATATTATGCTAAGAATGATAACAAAGACTTCTAATTAATAAAGTGAAGTTGAGTTAATAAATTAATGAGTTTGCTTGAAGAAAGATAATGTCACAAGCCAGAAAAAACTAAACACTAAATCCAAATGGAATAGGAGCATCCAAAGCACTAAAAAATCATAAAGGAAAAAACTTAATTAGAGTAACACATACCTAAAAGTGCATGACTTAACATTCATCTAGCTGCATTTAGTCAACAGTTAGCAAAAATATTTTATGAAAGAACAAAAAAATGAATCAAGATAGAATTAAAGTGTAGAAAACCAACACACAGCTAGCTACAAAAATACTCAATGCATGTGACAATGATGCTTGGCCAGAGGCAAAAAAAAGAGTCACAAGAGAGTCAAAAACATTATTAATAGCTAAAAAGAAAGAGTGATTAAAAAATTAAAAAAATTTGTACCTATAGTGTTAGTAAGGGGTAAGATGTGACGCTACAGGAATATAGTAAATCTACTCAAGAAAAAATAATGATAGAAAATTGTAACCAAAACAAAGGTTGAAAGAACCAAAAGTGTAAATATTGAAAACAAGAATCAAAGAAAATATTTTTTATGAAGCTAAATAGGTTTTTAGATTTAACCAATCTAGAAGAAAAATGGTGAAAGAACCATGTTTGATAGTGTATAAAAGCCATTAAAAAATGTTAGATTTTTTTTTGTTTTTTTCCATCTCGAAATCTACATAATTTATTTAAAAAAATTGTTAAAAATCTTTAGCTATGATACCATAAAAGTATTTATCCCAAGAACATTTATCAATAATGTTGAAAGCGTAGAAATGAAAATAAGGAAGAAACTAAGTTACCTCTCAAGGTGCAAACTACAAGTTGAGATAAAATTTTAAATAAATAAACCAAATGCATTGGAGAAAAATGCACGCAATCTTATTATAAGGATTGCTACTAAAATCTCCACAAGTACAAGATTAAATCAATAACACAAGAGAAGAAGAGAGTGATCTATGAGATTCTAGCGAGGAAAAAGAAGATTAGAGGCCCTTTTATAGAGCAAGAGGAAAAGAATGGAAGTTATAAGAAACCCCATGTTTACCTTACAAGCCTCTTTTGTGTGTGCCACTTGTGACCTATTCTCTTAGAGAGTGGAGGGAAGTGTGTGCCAAGTGGGAGGAAGGGAGTTACATGCAAGTAACTCTAAATCTAACAAGTGAAATAGGGAGTTGAGTGAAACATCATAAAGGTAGGAAAAAAATGTATTTATAAATACTCACATAACTAAAACTTAAAAAAATCCTATAAACCTAGGAAGGACCTAAATAAGGTTAATTCTCCAACTAGTAACTTACCTTTTGTGACTCCAAAAATAATTTTCTTGGGATTAAGTGAAATTCCATACCTTTTGTATATATTAAATGCTCTTCACAATTGGTCCACATTATCTACCCTATCTTTAGAGAAAATAGTTAAATTATTCATGTCAATAATGATGCATTCACTAAGGAATCCT
>JARHVA010007188.1:672500-715000 GCA_037957365.1 Torreya grandis
AAACACTTATTTATAGACTTGGTGAAAGGAATTCCTCTCCCCTATTATGGCCAAAGACTCATTAATGGGCACTTCAAAATGATTAATTTTTTACCCTTATAGAGGAAGATACCTCTATTCAGAATGCCATGGAATGTCTTGAATTTTTTTGGTCTAACATTAAGATCTCTATCCAATGGGAAAAGAATTAGTGCTACAAGAAATATCTTTCCTAAAACATCCTTGGAAATAAGTATATCAATGGCAATGGATCCTGCCAGTTGTGCAATTTATATTTCTGGCATTCCATTTACCTTTAGGGCTTCCCCTGTTGATATTTAGTCTTATGTTGTATAATGGGTTGAGAAAAATATATCTTACTAGATCACCAAGCTTATTTCCTTGGTAAGAAAGCTTCAAATGTTCTTTAAAGTGGTGGATACTACTCACATCTATTACTCTTCTTGTTGGGTTCCTTATAAGGCAACATATGGTAAATTGGATAAAATATTGAGGGCTTTCCTTTTGGCCAACTAAAAAAGTTATAGGTGTTTCCATAGGGTCTCTTGGGATATTTATTATACACATAAATAAGCTGGGGGGCCTTGGTCTCATTGATATTAGGCTTCAAGGGTACATGTTAAGTGTGAAATGAATCATTAGAAACCTTGAAAGGAATGATGCATGGAAGATGTTTTTAAAACATAATGTCTCCCAAGGAACCCCTCTTACTTGAAAGGCTTGGAAAGGTCTTGATTGACAGAACCTTCTCCTTCCCCCTATCCCTATTTAAGTAAGTGGCACCTTTATTGTTAAAATTAAATTAAAAGCCTAGGAGCTTCTCAAACCTAACCTCATCTAGCTCAGAGATGGATTCAGAATTGGTCTCTTGGTCAATTCTAATTACATATGGTGGTCACCCATACTAAGTTTTCATAATGTTTTGTTCTCTATTATTTCTTGGATTAAAGGGCTTGAGCTCTTCAAAAATGGAATCTAGACCACTAGGGACATTTTTTACAAAACTTATAGCGAATGGTTCCCATGGGATATTTTGAGATTCAAGTACCAACTCAAACCTAAGGATGTGGAGTCAATACAAGAAATTCAAAATTCAATAATTGATGAGTGCCTCCATCAAATTGGTATTTCTAATAGAATCTCTTGGTGGTGAGACCAATAATGGCCTATAACCACTTCTTTATATACATATAACCCTTAGATTAGATGTCAGCTCTTAGCTACACATCATATTCAGAGTCAAACCATTAACCATAAATGGAAGTTAAGGTCTCTTGATGCAATTTGGGATCAAAGGTTTGTAAATCTATGGAAATCCCAATTTGAGCCCAATAAATCTCATTTTATTTGGTGCATTATTTACCAAGTTATGCAGGTTGGAAACTAGATTAAGCACCTTAGGATCTCAAATCTAAATTTACTTACTTGTCATTAGGTTGATACTTTAAATAATTTATTATGGTTTTTATCTCATGCTCAATCATCCTAGAAATAGATTCATACACTTTTTTAATCCTTTATTCTATATTTCTTCACTTATAAAATGGTTCTTCTTGGTGACTTGACTATGTTACCTACAAGATAAAATAATTTTTGGTAGTTTTATCGTGTTCATATATTTTTTCATATATAGAAATCTATAATTGTTTCTATTTTTAATAATGAACCCATGGAAAGAGTTTTCTCCATGACTAATAGAGTTACTAGCATTTTTGATATTTTTCTCAAAATTCAAGTTCAGCTGGATAAGGTTCTCTTGGAAGAGGCACACCTCCAGACCCTCTTGGATCATTAGGGGAGTGTTTCATGTTCTATGAGTCATGAGCCTTTGGATATCCCACACCATTGGTCACCCTCTTAGGGTTAGGCCCAAGGATTTCAACATCGATGTTCTAAAAGTAGGTTGAGTGTGTCTCTTTGCCATATTGTCATATCCCCGTACATTGGCATTTTTGACAAGATTTGGAATAATGATAATAATAGTTTGGTGGTTCATCCTTAGAAAACATTTCCTCACCTGAATATTTTTATCTTCTTCTCCCAATAGGAAAAAGTCACTAAAGAGAAAAAAACAAACTGATGGGTGGGATCCCATTATTGATGTTGTGGATCCTCCATGAAAAAATAGCTAGGATAAGTCAAATAGTCTACCCTCTCTGCCTCCTCTGACTACCATATTTGTTGCTACTACTTAATGGCCTGGGGTTTTATGTAGTTTTATACATCATTTTTGATTGATCAACATTTATGAATATGATGTATAACCAATTTGATGATGTGATTTGACTATGTGATTTGACTATTTTCTCATGGCTTGCCATGATGTGACATCAGTATTTTGGGGTGTGATTTTATTGTCCACCCATTTTTTAGTATGATCAATGTTATATTATATTCATTTTTATTAATAAAAGTGGGATTTTCAATAAAAATATGTTATTTTAATTGTTGATTTTTTGAATGGATTAACTTCAATTAATATAAGATATATAAAGAACCATATATTTCAAGAGGTACAAATAGGCTCATTGTTCTAATCAAGTCACTTTTTTAATTTTACGAGCTTTTATTGAAAGGGTTGTAGTCTGACTGGTGAGGCCAATGGTTGTTTATATCTATCTATCTACTAGTGTATAAATCCTTTTAGGTACCCAACATAGAGAGTCAAATAGTTGAGGCCAAGATCATACCCTAGGTGACTGTAGCAGTGTGGATGGCCTTTACTCGTCGTTGCTTAGCCAAAGGAACTCACTAATTTAGATGTACACTTTTTCTTCATTATAATCTACTATATGTTTATTTCTAAAATCTGAACTAAAATGCTGACATTCTATATAATTCAATGATTCTATATACATGTTGCCTATTGAAACATGCACCAATATATGTGTGTGTGTGTGTGTGTCCCGCTATGTCATTAGCTTATTATAGTCACAAGCAGATAATAATAAATTAAATTTAAGTAAATTAAATATTAATTAAAACTTATCTTAAATTTTTTGATGAAAATAATCTATGTATCATTAAGATAATAATTTATTATTAAATTAATTTTAAAATATATAAATTAAAAAATACCAAAAAAAACAAAAATGTTGAAGCATCATGAAGATAATAAATGGTGGGGAAGAACATATTGAAATGTCGTAAATGTGCTCTAAAATCCCAAGTAGTCGTAATCAAGTAAAGTATTTCATTAAAAATAAACCACAAGGTAAATAGGGGTTACCCACGGAGATTAGCTTCAAGGTATGAAAAGATCTCTATATCACCTATTTATTGATCATATTAAAGCGTATAAAATATAATACTTAATAATTTGATCAAAATTAATATTTAATTTTTTAATTATAAATTAAATTGTATTTATTTTACTTTTTAAATTATATTTATTTTACGATTTTTTTTATTAACAAATTTTTATAATGTTTGTGAGTTTTATTATATCATATAATTATTAAACAAAAATTAGAAATAAAATATTGTTAATTAAATAATTATTTAAAAAGACAACTTACACATATATTAATAGAAAAGTTTAAAAAAAATTAATATCTAATTAAAATTATTTAAGAAAGTTTTTAAATATTAAATTAAGAATTTTTTAATTCTAGTAAATACTATTATTAAATTTTTTGAAATGATAATTATAATCTCTATATCACTTTAATTTTTGATTAAATTATATATTTTTTATTAATCAAAATTTACTATTATTTTTTGTGTATTAAAATATTTAAAAATTTTCAATAATTTAAATAATTAAATTGAATATATATATATATATATATATATATATATATAATTATTATAATATTTGAATTGTTTTTTTTTCTCGAAATATTAACATGCAAATTGTGTACGTCATGAACAATAATCGTATCCTTATTTCTCCATAAATGTTAAGAGAGTGCTCGGAGGAGTGTAACATTACCATAACTGTTTATCTAGTACGTAAAAGGCTCAAAGTTGCATACATCATGAAGAATAATCATATAGTTATTTCTCCAAGAATGTTGGGAGAGTGTGCGAAAGAGTGCAACATTACCATAACAGTTTATCAAGTGCGTAGAAGGCTCATGGAATGGTGAAGGAAATTGGACATTATCTCCTTAAGATAGAATAATAACGACGTTATAAAGTTTCTAGCGACAACTTTACATTTAGTTGAGCTCATAAAAAAGAAGTGTTTGAACAAACCCTGGCAAAGAATCATTGTACTTTGCCATTGTCCCTGTAGTCCCACAAAATATATCAATGGGATCATTGTAATAAGCACCATGGCCCAATATATCCCTACTTTGGATTATTCCAACAATGACTTGCCTCTCGTTTGCACCATTTATCCCTACTACAAATGCTAATTCGGCCTCAATCTCAAGACTATCTGATGGTGTTGGGCGACATCATAGTTTGGACTCGATAATTAAATACATGGAAAACAATTTTGTTATAATGGTATGGCTGAGGACCTACCACCTAACCATCTTGGGTTTGAGCCCTGCTCCTTGTCAACTGCCTTTTAGAATTAAAAATTCGTATAATAAAAAAAAATGGTCACAGCATGACGCCAACGCGTGTTAAGAGAACCATTTAGATTTATTAAATTCCACGACCTTCTATATAATCTCACAAAAAGTTCATGCTGGTATGACGTGCAGGTTTATATAATTAGACGGTGGGAGATGTGCTGCGGGTAACAAGATTAAAGAACGTGGCCACTGAATTTCACTCCTTTTGCAGTAAAAATGTTGTGTTGAGGATCGAATCGGTCAGGACTTATTGGACTTTGGATATGCGAAAATATGTGGTACATTGTCCAGTAATATTTAATCAAGGGATAATACACATTAATATATGAGGAGAAATCATAGAAGTCAACACCTTTCATTCAATAAGATATTTAAGTGCTAAGAACACCCAACTCCGGTTTGTTGTTTCTTCTACTACTACTTTCCAAATTTTGTTTTAAGTGCCAAGATATTTCTCTTGTTTTAACTCTTTTATTAAGTTAGAGTATATTGTGTTGTCCTTGGGGATGTAGCATCTAGAAGTGGCTAGTTGTCAACGGGGGATGTAGCATTTGGAAGTGGCTAGTTGTTAGTTATATGCCTACGTTGATGTAGGATCTAAAAGAGAAAGACAACATTTTCATAATTTAGAATTTCTTTCCACTTAAATGTTTTTATGTTCAAATTTATTTTTTCTAGAATCTCTCTGTGGGTATTCATCTTCATCCATCATCAAGAGGATGTATATCCATAAATATCCCTTAGTTTTGAAGATCTTAAAATCCATGAAGAATACCACTTGATTTATGAGGTTAACTCAAATAACACTATGTTTGAACCCTTTTATGGTTGGGTTAAAATCTGAATGCCATCCGTTCATGCATGAATCAAATTTCCTCCAAATCAAAGTCCCTAGGTCGCTCTTTTAATGTAGTTATCATGCCATTTTTTGAGGAAAATATATCATTAAATATGTCTTTAAAACAGAAATGGTGGCTCATCTTACCTAAATCTAGGTAGGACCAAGTATTTGGAATCCATCCATGAAGTTAACTTTTGGAGGCGAAAAGTCCTTGAAATGAAAGATAAGTCATGTTGTTAGCTAGGGTTTTAAGTTGCAAAGCAATAATTTCATTTTTAGTGGATCGAAGAGGTAGTCTTCGAGGGGCACATGCCTAGTATTTTTAGGAAGTTACTATTGTTACAGGGTCTTTCAGAGCTCTCCTGGGGTTCTTCAACTGCAACTATGAAGTTTTTTAAAGATATAAAATAAAATACTACTAAAAAAAAAAGATAGGTAACAATAAATTCACAATCAATTATATGATATGCATAATCATAAAATTCAAAACAAAAATATAATTGCTTCTGCAAATTCTTATACCCATTGTCCTTAATTAAAAAATGTCAATTAAAATGTATTTATTAAATATACATGATAATCTGTTCAAGTAAAATATTCCAAGTTTATATAAAAATAAACACTTACTTTTATGATAATAAATTAAACTTATTTAAAGTTTGTAATGGTTTTATTATTCTAAAAAATAGATTAATTCAATATTAAATAAATGAATGATCATTGCATTATTTTATCTTTTGTATAATTCAGAGTCAACAACACTTCAATCAACATTCTCTTCCTTTATGTTTGTGGACTAACAACTTGATTTTAGAGTTTTAATAATTGAACTTTTACAATAGTTTTAGTGAAGATATATACAACATGTTTTTGGGTGTTTATATACTCCAACTCTACATCTTTCTTCTGAACCAAATCTCAAAACAAGTGGTATTCCAAATCAAAATGCTTTTACATATTGTGATGGACTATATTCTTGACTAATTTGATAACACTTACATTATCACAAAAAAACACAGTAGGTTGAATTTATGTCTCACCAATTTCTTCTAAAATCTTTAAAAGCCACAATATTTGTGTACCTGTTGAAGTGACTACAATATATTTTTCTTTTATCGATGAAAGTACAACTGAACTTTACTTCTTTGAGATCCATGTAACCAAACCAAAATTGAATGAAAAATAATTCCTAGATATTGAATTTCGGTCATCCAAACTATCTCTCTAATCAAAATCACTAAAACTAACAAGTTCAAACATTTTATTAGTATAATAATGCACACCAAAACTAATAATGCCTTTCACATACCTCAAAATAATCTTGTATGTCTTTATATGAATTTTAGATGGCTCATACATATACTTTGATACAAAAGAAATTGAATAAATAATATGTGGTCTTGTGTGAGTTAGAAACATTAAGCTTCCAATAATACATTTGTCAGTTGTCTCATCAACTCTTTCAACACCATCTTCTCTACATAGCATAACTCCATGAATAGTTGGAGTGGAGACTAGTTTATAATCAACCATATTGAATTTATTCAACATAACATTTGAATTATTTTATTGAAAAAATGAAGATGTCATGTTTACTTTGATGAACCTCTATCCCTAAGAAGTATTACATGAGACCTAAATCTTTGATTTGAAATTCATTCATTATAGTAATTTTGAATTCATCCTCCATCTTAAATTATTGCCCGTATGTAACAAATCACAAACATATAAACTTATAATAAGGATCTCATTACCTTCTTGCTTGTAGTAAACAATAGGCTCACTCTTGCTTCTCTTAAATCCATTTTGCTAAAACTATCCATCAATCCTAGTATACCATGCTCAAGGTGATTTTTTGAGGCCATACAAAGTCTTCTTTAACTTGTAGACTTGGTCTTCTTTACCTTTTATTAAAAAACCTTGTGGCTATTATACATAGATTTCCTCTTCTAAGTACCTATTAATGAAGGCACTTTTCACATCCATGTGATGTATGCTCCATTTCTTTTGATCTGCTAGTGAAATCACCATTTTGATGATCTCTTGTATTGCAATTGGTACATATTCTCTTCATAATCTGTGCCATATGTTTGAGTGAAACCTTTTGGAACTAGATGTGCCTTATATGTTTCAACACTACCATCACTATTGTACTTAGTCTTATATACCCATTTAGTACCAATACACTTCTTGTCATGTGGAAGTTTTATAAGTTCTCAAGTATCATTCTTATGAATGGAATTCATTTCTTCTTTCATTGCTTGCACCTAAACATCAATAGTACATACGAGTATATGCATGGAGTTGGAGGACAATTTTATGGACATTTTAGGTAATGTGATCATGTTATTAAATAATTTGATCATGATATTTAATTAATGTGATCATGTTATCAAAATTATGGCTAAATAATTATGTAGCGATAACACTTACACATTATTGAAAAAACAATAATGCATACATGTTATTATAAATTCATGTGCACATTCTATAATGCATACACATTGTTTTGTTATAAGTCCAAAACTAACTCCATGAGTATTTGAGAGTTGCACATGAATCCAAATTTATCCATAAACTTATATTTACTACTCTAAATGTTAAGTATAAGTGCATATATTTACATTTACTATAATATAAATATACACTTATACTTAACATTTATTTTAGTAAATATAAGAAATTAGGGTCATTGAACATCTGATAGAGTTGGCCTCATAGTTGCATGCATCATGATGTGAAAAAGATTTTTTTCAAAATCTAATTAGGTTAGTACTTAGGCATTTTTAGGGTTTAAGTATTAAACATAGGGATTTCAAGACATAACTTTTGCAATCAATATCCATTTTGGTAAACATATAGACATTTTAAAGCTTTTTGTGCCTTCTAGAATGATTCATGGAATTTCTAGGAGTCTTAGGTTTGTTAAAACTAAAATTTTCAAGTCACTCACTTTGAAATTCATGCAAATTAGTGTGATTGGGGTAGCATTGGTCACATTGATGGCCTACACACATCAAATAACCACTTTCTATTAATTTCACTTATTCATCATCCTTCCCTCATCCTTAATCACTTCCTTCTCGTGCATCATCACCTTAATCACTCTTTCATCATTCTTCATTGTCCCTAATCATTCCCTCATTGACCATCATTTTCCGTAGTTATCTCTAATCACTCCCTCATGATCCCTGATTACTCCCTCATTGACCCTTACTATGCCTACTCATCCTTAATAACTCACTCCTTATCCCTCCTCATCCCTCATCACTCCCTCATTGACCCTCACCATCCCTCATCGTCTTTAATCACTCCATCATCCTTAATCACTCCCTCATTGGCTCTCACCATCCCTCATCCTCCCTAATCACTCCCTCATTGGCCTTTACCATCTCTAATCATCACTTCATCATCCCTAATCACTCTCTCCTCATCAATCATCATCTCTAATGAATCCATTATTGACCCTCACCATTCCCCATCATTTATAATCACTCCCTTGTTTCCCCTCACCATCCCTCATGATGAAAAGCCCTATTACATACTCTACTCATCCAAGATCTTTGCTAATATCCACGTAGCTTTCACTTGATCTTCTTTTGCTTGATATATATAGTTGGACCTTGCACACATTTCAAATTCACATCTACATTTTAATCATTTCATTTATTTTCCACCGTTCTTCATATGGTCTCACTAAACTCTCCATTCTATTCTCCTTACTCAATGCATTAAATCTCTCTTACTTTGAGACTATCCCCCTTACTAGTCTTTATGTTTTTTAACAACCTGGATTAAATCTTTTCCTTAGTTCCCTAGGATTTAATAGGGATTTAAAAAACTTCCTTCCACTCATTTGAGATCTCTCTAACTTCTTCTCAATCCTAATTAACTCTCAACACAACTCTCATATCATACACTACCTCTTACTCTGTCATAGACTCTTCTTGTACAAACTCAATCATCAAATAAAAATCATTTATGGATAACTTGTAATATATACAATTTATTCATAAAGTTATAGGCTTTGGTTCAAATATTTGATAAGTTTTTTCCACTCTTTCTACTCTCAAAATAGTTTTTTAGTTTTCCTTCTACCCTATCTACCACACAGTCCTCCCCCATCCATACTTAAACAACTTAAAAACACTATATTATCTTTATGCATGTTGAAATCAAACTTTTCACCAAATTTCATTAATTATTGAAAGTTATAACTCCTAAAAACTTACTTTGAAAGTAGAAACCCTAATATAGGGTTTGGACTAGTTTCATAGACCCAAGGATCAAAATGATATTTCAATCTTCCAATGGTGTTTATAATGACTTTGACTGTAGGATTAGGTCCAATTTGACCCTATGCATATTTTACAATATGTAATGAAATGAATTAGATATTCACATATAATGACTTATATTATGTATAATAAGCAAATATGAGAGATCACACAATGATAATTGACAACAGAATAAAATACTAGATAATATAGCGAAGCCACTTCACGAATACAACCTCCACATCAATGCACTAATATCAGAATACATTATATAATGAATAAAGACTAACCAATACCTCCTATATATAGTCTACTTATCCAAATTTATTCCATAAGCCAACCTATCTAAGAACATAGAGAAATATAACAAGTAAATAAAAGAGGTATGTAAGTCACAAGTTGGGCACACATATCCCTAGACAAACCAATGGTTAAGGACATAACAAGCCCCTCCCTTTCAAAAAAATGTTTTCCTCAACACTATGGCAACTCTAGATGCTATTGTACAAATGCTTCATCCTCCCAAGTGGCATCTTCACATGATAGATTCTTCCATTTAATCAGGTACTCTGTAATTGCTATAGAATATAGCTATTTGGTGTGCCTTTGAAGGATCACCTCAGGATCACGAACAACTCTACCTTCCTCATCCAATTTTATTAATTATATTTGAATGGAAACTTTATGTCCAATGACTTTCTTCAGGCATGATACATGAAATACTAGATCTATGTGAGTGGATGAAGGAAACTCTAACTTGTAAGCCACACTACCAATTTTTCATAAGATCTGATAAGGCCCATAATACTTAGGGGATAACTTGTTATATTTTTTTTGTTGCTTAAATGACATATGTTTCTATAAATGCAAGTGAACAAATACCCAATCAGTAATGTCAAAATTCCTCTCACTTTTGTGTTGATCTCCCTATTGCTTCATGTGATTCTAGGCCATAACTAAATTTACATGCAAACATGCAAGGACCTCCTACTAATGGTGAATATGTTTTTTAACTACACAAACCTTAGGATGGACCTTCAAGGTTGAAGTGATGGATGGAGGGTGGTATTCATATAGTATCATAAAAGGAAGCATTTTGGAAGAACTATGGACATAAGTATTATATCGCTTTCAGTAAGTGGTAGCCAATGAACCCATTTATCCTATTTATCATAAACAAAACAATGGAGATATCCTTCTAGAAATTTGTTGAATACTTCAGTTTTTCCATTAGATTCATGATGATAGGATGAAATATGAGCCAATTGGGTGCCCAAACATGTAAATAACTAAGTCAAAAAATTACTAGTAAAAATGTGATCTCTATCACTGACAATGATCGTAGGGGTCCCATGTAGTTTCTAAACTATATTGAGAAAATCAGTAGCTACTGTACTAGAAATAAATGGGTGGGATAATGAGAAAAAATAATCATACTTACGAAGATGATCTACAACAACCATGATAACATTTTGACCATCAAATCTTGGTAATCTTGTAATGAAATCCATAGATACCTCTTCTCAATGTTGGCTAGGGATGGATAAAGGCTATAAAGGACTTGGGGTTTTGATGGTTTTGCCTTTGTTTTGTTGAAATATCATACATTCAACCACATATTTTTGGACATCCCCATTGAGACCTTCCCAAAAAAAATCCTACTTGAATCTATGATAAGTTTTCAAAAATTCAGAATGACCCCCAATTGGAGTTGCATGAAGTTCTTGAAGGATTTTTTGGTTAAGAAGAGAATTCTTACATAGGTATAATCTATCTTGATACCATAATGCATTCCCTTTCAATGTGAATTTTTAAAATCCACCTAAACCTTGCTGAAGATTTTAAATCAAATCATGGACAACACTATCAAATCCTCTAGCCAATCTACCTACAAAATGGTTATGGCACATAGCAATGCCTCAATTGATTTATGTTTTTTGGATAGTGCATCGACCACCACATTATCCTTGCCTTTTTTGTAGACTATTTCAAAATCATAGCCTAACATCTTAGTTACCCATTTATGTTGTTCTTCAAATGATAAACTTTGTTCTAAAAAACATTTGAGACTATCATGATTAGTCTTTATCGAAAAGTGATGACCCATCAAATAAGGTCTCCATTGTTTGACTGCATGTAAAATGGCCATCATTTATTTCTCATAACTGGGCTTGTGCTTATTTTTACCCTTTATTTGGCACCTTTCAAATGTAAGTGGTCTACCTTATTTTATGAGTACAACACCCATACCATACCCATATGCATCACATTCAACCATAAAAGTCTTAGAAAAATTAGGAGTGACCAATACTGGAGTAGTGCACATATCCAATTTCAATTATTTAAATGCTTGGGTAGCTACATCAATCCACTAAAAGGAGTCTTTCTTTAACAAAAAAGGTGAGTGGGGCTGTAATATTACCATAATT
Organism: Torreya grandis; assembly: GCA_037957365.1. Lineage (NCBI taxonomy): Eukaryota > Viridiplantae > Streptophyta > Pinopsida > Cupressales > Taxaceae > Torreya > Torreya grandis. Next base: position 684,580 of record JARHVA010007188.1, read on the forward strand.
TTTGACAAACCTATGATAGTAACTAGTAAGCCCAAAAACTCCCTAGAGTTGCTTGAGTGTCTTAGGAATTAGCTAGTCCACCATTGCTTGGATATTTTTAGGATCCACTTTCACTCCTTCATAAGACTCTAGATGACCCAAATATTCAACCTCACTAGCCACAAAAGTACATTTGGAAGGTTTGGCATACAATTAATTTTGATCCAAAATAGAGAGTACTTGTTTCACATGTTGCAAATGGTCTTTCTAATTTTTACTATAAATGAGGATGTCATCAAAGAATACCATAAAAAATTTCCTCAAAAATGGCTTAAAAATAGTATTCATCAAACTCTAAAAAGTAGATGGTGCATTTGTTAGACCAAAAGGCATAATAAAAAACTCAGAATGGTCCTCATGAGTCCTAAAAGTAGTTTTGGGTATGTCTTCATCATGGATCCAGATTTGATGATACCTATAATGTAGATCTAACTTGGTAAAATAAAGAGCACCATTCAATTCATCTATAAAATCATCAATTATAGGAATCAAAAACTTATCTTTGATAGTGTACTTTTTGAGTTATTTGTAGTCAAGGCACATCCTCTAGGTGTCATCTTTCTTTTTCACCATGACAACTAGTGAAGAGTATTCACTTTGGCTATGGAAAATGATTCTTGCATCCAACATCTCTTGTAACATATTTATAATTTCACTTTTTTGGGAATACGTATACCTGTATGACTTGACGTTGGGTGGTGTACTACTGAGAATAAGTGTGATATCATGATCATGCATGTGGCTAGGTGGAAGTCCTTTTGGAATATCTCTAAAAATAATAGAATAAGAACTAATTATTTTTTGTAGATCAAGAGGTGGAGATGGCTGAGTTGGTTGTACTTCCATAGAATACAAGTGAGCTATAAATCCCTTAGCACCCTTACAAAGAATCTTTGTCATTTTATGGGAGCTAACAAGTTGTGAAAATTTAGCCTTTCATCTTCTTAGAACAAATGTTATTACTTCAAAATGAAAATAAATGAATAATTCTTGAATATTCATCTCAATAGTACCCAAAGAGGTGAGATAGTGGACTCTTAGAGCAATATCAACTCCACCCATGGAAATAATAAACATAGAAGAATCCAATAAGTAGTCTCCCATGGCTAACTTAATACTATGACATTTTTCTGAACAACTAATAGTACCACCATCTACAATCATAACCTAAAATTATAGAGATTGATAAATGAAACAATTCAAATGAGAAACCAACTTACTGTGGATGAAGTTTTGTGTGTTTCTAAAATCAATCAAGACAGTGACCTTCTATTTCTTAAGGAAACCCATCACCTTAAGGGTTTGGAGAGTAATAATACCTAAAAGGGCATGACAAGAAATAGTAGGATACGAGTCTTTAGGTTCCTTTTTAGGAACTTTTGCATCCTCATCATGTACTTTTACATCATCTTCATCATCATTGGCATGTTCAATGTAAAATAGCTTCTTTCCAGCACAACGATGGTCTTTGGTCCATTTGATATCCCAACCATAACACAACCTTTTGGCTCACTTCTCCTCAATTTTTCATTGTGTTAATCTAGTGGGATATGGAAATGATGGTGTTGGAAAGTTATGATCATGACCAATAGTGAATGTTTTTTCTTGACCATCTCTTTTTCTTCTATCATGTGTGCCTTAGGGATATCTTTTGCTATATATGTTGGGTTAAACATTCAAAACTTGAATTGAATTCTATCTTTGGGGCCACCCAAAAATATATTAGTCAAAATTTTTTCAGTGATATCTTCCACCCATAAAGAGAGATTATAAAACTGATGAATATAATCCTTCACAGTTCTTATTTTCCACAACTTGGCTAATTGGATAAAATAGTTCTTAGAGACATTATATTGATAATGAGCTAACAACTCCTTAGTTAAAATAGTCCAAGTAATAAGAGCACCATTATTTTCTTTTTGAGTACATAACTAATACCAAATGAATTGCTTAGGTTCTAGATACAGGGATGCTACTATCACCCTCTAAGAACTAGGGGTTTGATGCAGCTCAAATAAATTCTAAAATTATGAATGTGAGAGAATCCTTACCATCAAAATTATGCATGTCCACTTTTAACAACCTCAGTTTCATACCATCATGGGAGTTGTTGAGAGGAGGATTTGAATGTTGAAGTGGAGGGTTGTTAGGCTGAAATTGAGATGTAAGGGCAGCTAATTGCATAATGATATGCTAAAATTCATTATGAACCCCATTAATCTCTTTGCATATCCTTTAAAAATCAACTTGGACTAAAACAAATTCATCATGCCTCACCAAGTTCTTTATGTCTGCTTGAAGCTAAGAAATCACCGGATCTGAAGTTCTAGAATCCATATCATCGATATGAGTCTTAAGAGTTTCTTGCCCCCCTTTTCTTCCTTGAGTACCTAGACTTTCCATATATAAACCCTAAGAGGTTTTTGACCTTGAAAAAAGTGTACCAAGAAATGGTACCTCTACAATCGCTTTGTCAAGATGAATCCAATGACTGTCTTTGAGCACTAGGGTAAAAATTTTAGTTACAAAAAAGTGTATTGACAGAATATACTGTTGATATCATCTAACCAAGATGAATCCAATGAAAGCAACTGTTCAAGAGAAAGTTTTTTCCTAGACTTTTTTTTGACTTTTTTAATAGAAAAGCATTTTGAGCAATACTGCATTGATGGAAAAAATTAGTTCTTCTTGGATTGAAAGTTATATTTTTTCACTCTCACCGCTCCCAAAAGCCATGCTTCACCATATCTAAAAAAATGCCATAGTAAACTTGCCCAAATAGAATCTCTAATACCACTTTTAATGAAATTACTTAGATATTTACACAGAATGATTTTGTATTGTGTAGAATAAGCAAATATGAGAGATCACATAACAAAAATTAATAGCACAACATAATAATGGATAATATAGCAAAGCCACATCAAGGGGGAAACCTCCACATTAATGTACTAATATAAAAATACTTAACATAATGAATAAATAATAACCACTACCTCATATATATAGTGTACTTATCCAAGGTTATTCCATAGGTCGACCTATCTAAGAACATAGAGAAATGTAACAAGTAAATAAAAGATGTATGTAAGCCACAAGTTGGCCAAAAATATCCCTAGACACACCAATGGTTAAGGGAAAAACACAAGCATTATATTTCCCTTTTTAAGCTACAATATATTGACTTAATAAAATTTTAATAGATTGTGTACTTAATTACATGTTTGTAGTAATCCGAGAAGAGGTTATTTGTTCTAATTCATTCTAAAAAGGGTTATAAATAAAAATGAAGGTTAAAAATCTATTTCACAATGTTTACATGCTTTAAAAAATCAATTTCTTCCATCTATAACACTCAATTTTCCAATTTCCATGAGATACCACTTGGACCGTGTTAATTTTCTTGATGACTATAGGACTATGTTAGTTTTCTTTTTGCTCATCCAAATATATGAAAGGTAATTGAAAGATTGTAAGACTCCATGATCATATTAGAATCAAATCACTAATATATACATTTTTATGTTCACTCCAATACATGCATATACCTTCTCACACAAATGTATGCTCAAAACTTTTGCTCATAGAAGATAGGGTTGTGTTGTTTAACATAGAATGTCCTTATCATAATAATAATATATAATGTTTAAATACTATTAAGGAATTTTTATGTTAAGTAATAACTACTCATACATTCTAAAATCCCACGAAATATAATCTCCTCTTTTACAAGAGTCTTACCTTCACTTAAATTTCAAAGCATAGTTTGTAAAAGCACATGGTATATAGTTTGTAATTTGAACATTCAAAATATTTGAAACTCAAATGAAAAATGCTTTAATCACCATAAAATAAAAGGTATTTTCAACTTATGACTCACATAAATATCACAATTACCTTTTTACTAATCATTTTTCATGATCATGCACACTGTCAACTATCTTTGCACATATTCAAGAAGATGTAGGGTCTATTTGTTTTCTTGTCTACAAATAATAAAAAATTGTCTTTATTTACTTGTTTTGGGGTTTTTACATTCATCTTTTTGAATCCTACCCCCTCCATCTCTCTTAAATATGACACTGAATACAAAATAAGACATGGACAAGAATCTTATAACCAAATAACCATCAATTGAATTCTAACTTATTTTGTATGTTGAGAGTGTCCTCAACTAACTCAAATACTAACATATTTCTCAAATATGAGTTTAGGTATATGTGTTGTAACATCCTAAAATCCTATCTAAATTCTAACCACACCAAATTCAATGTTTGACTTCTTGAAACAAGATTGAAGTCTTTATGAAATTACAAAAATTCAAATAAAATATTTGGTGGCAAAAGTCCAATACAAGTCTAATTCAAAATTGACACAAAACTAGAAAATTAGAAAGACTGGACTCTAGACTTCTTGTGTCCATGACCACCTTCTAAAGGATCTAAACATGTAAACTAGATCACTATTTATACTAGATAGTGTTGTTCCTACATCACTTCATCATACCTCATCATCTCTAATCACTCATTCCTTATCCCTCATCTCCCTCAATCACTCCCTAATTAATCCTCACCATCACTCATCATCCCTAATCACTCCCCTATTGACCCTCACCATACCTCATCATCCCTATTTACTCCCTCATTATCTCTACTCAATTCCTCCTCATCCTTAATCACTCCGTCCAATACCTTAATGGTGGTATTTTGTTAGAGTTTAACAGTGTTGGGAGATATAAGTGGAGAGTTGAGTGCTAGCATAAAATATAAGACATAGTGATCAAAATGATGTGGAGGCAAATTTGAAACATAAATATTTAACACCTATGAAAAAATATGGGCCTATTATAAATGATGTAATTCATAATTGAAAATTTGCCAGAAAAAGAGAAGCAAGTAAAACCACCATAGCACCAAAAATTGGTAGTAAATACATGAACAATACTAAGCTATGTGATTTCCTAAAACCAATGAGTTACTTTTCATATGAGGATATTTTATGATCTGAATAATTATATTTAAGGCCTATTAATTGTATGTATATTGATTGACTCATCATACCAGAGAGTGGAAAATAATTTTCAAATGATTAGAACAAGTAGTCTAAGATTGGAAAGTGGTGCTTAATTCATAACTTCAATATTCAATCCAATTAAGACTGTCACACTATGAAATATCTAATTGCACATCTTGATAAGTGGGTACAAGTTATCTAGAACTATAAAAATTGAAGTAGATAATAGATTATGAACCCAATGACATGGTTGGTACTAAAAATATCTCTAATTCCCCAAACAAGAAACTATATGAATTAAAAATATTGTCTCATTAACAAATGTAGATCAATGGTGAGATAATACACTTCATCATTTATAATGGAAGTCATAAGAATTTAATTTTATCTAAATCATATTTTCAAAATTAAATTTGAAATTTATACATCATTCATAATCATATGCTAGTGCATGATCCAGTGTAGGCCTTGAGAAATGGATTACCTAGTAGTGTCACTTGGTGTATAAAATTAAACTTTTTAAAGATGCAATCTTTTGTGAAATATCACCATTATAGGTGTGTGATGTTTTAGATGTGGTCAACCATGTATTTACCATTGACATGTAGTCTATAAAGTAAATCTTTGAAATTTTGTGATAGATTGTCTGTATCTAAAATACCATATATCTAGTTAGTTCATAAATTCTAGTCATTAGTGCCAAGAAGTGCAAGAATATTGTTAGTTATAGTAAGAAGTATGCTCTTAATGGTAATAAGTAAATGTTTAATGGCATATTTATGTCACCATATCATAGTGTGGCTTATCCAACAATAACAAAGACAAAATAATTAAACCATAAACTACATGAATATAAGGATATCTTTTAGTCACCTAAATAAGTTCCTGCATACTATACACTAAACAATACTATTGATTTGATCCCTTAAATACCTCTACCTAAAATATCTTTATTAACATATCATGTATAGAGAATGAATATATCAAGTGGTAGATCCATGAAATCATGGATAATGGACACATCAAGCCTAAATCATTGCCTTGAAAAAACCCAATCATGTTTGTGCTAAAGTTGTTAATCTATTAAAAAAATATTAACAAGATTAACATGAAGAACTATTATCCTCATTTAAATATTAAGGCATTTTTATACCATATCTATGGTTTATAAGTCTTTTCCATAATTGATATTAGGTTTGGATATCATCATATTCATGTTAAACCTTTAGACATTTGGAATATAGTTTTAAAAACAAAGGAATGATTGATTGACTAGATGATTATGCCTGTTAGGTTAACTCATATAATTAATTCATTCATTTCAAGATATTTAATGACATCCTCAGGGCCTTTACCTATGCCATTTTTTAAATCTACCTTTATGACATCTTAATCTTTATAAAACATGAGATGAAAATCTACACCATGTTGAACTAATGTTTCACATTTTTTAGAAACATATTTTTTTTATAACATGAATAAATGTTCATTTTTCATGCAAGAGATAAAATATTTGGGACATATTACATACATAAGGAGTGTATGTGTGAACCTAACCAAGATTTAAGTTATACAGGAATAAAAACACTAAATAACTTTGCATCTGATTCAAATCTTCTCAAAATTAGAAAATTATACAAAATATTTGTGTTTATTTTTTATCTTTTAAACCAGACTATCAAAGTTGGAACTGAATAAAGTTTCATTTAGTTAGATGCACAACAAAGATAATTCTATGAACTAAAATCTAGACTCTATTTTGTTTTAAAACTTATGTTTCTTGACTATAAATTTGTAAGATCATCTAATTTATTCAACAATAAAATTGATTATCATAAATGGGTATTGACAACACAAGTCCTACAAAAGAATTAATTTCTATTATAATGGATTAAACAACATATGATTAAAATCAAAGATATCTTTATAATATATACTTATGCCAAATGATGAGGGAATGATTAGGGATGGTGAGGGTCAAAGATAGAGTGATGAAGGATGGTGGGTGAGGGTCAATGAGGGAGTGATTAGTGATGAAGAAAGATTGATTAGATATTATAAGGGATGAGAAGTGAGAGATTAGGGATGATGATGGATGGTGATAATCAATGAAGAAGTGAATAGGGATGATAATCTTGAGTGATTAGAGATGATGAGAGAAAACTAAGGTCAATGAAGGAGTGATTAGGGATGAGGAGGGAGTGAGTAGGGGTTAGGAAGTGATTAGGTATGATGAGAGATGAGGAAAGAGTGATTAGGGATGATGAAGGATGGGGAGGGAGTGATTAAGGATGATGATGGATAGTGAGGGTCAATGGAGGAATGATTATGGATGATAAGGGAGTGATTAGAGATGACTAGGGATAGTGAGGGTCAATGAAAGATTGATTAAGGACAATGAGTATTGATGAGAGATGATTAAGGGTAATGAGGGATGAGTAAGACGTGATCAAGGATGAGGTAGGTTGATGATCAAGTGGAATTAACATGTAAAGTGATTGTTTGATGTGTGTAGGTCATCAATGTGACCTATGCTACCCTAATAACACCACTTTGTATCAATTTCAAAGTGAGTGTTTTGAAAACTTTAATTTTAATAAACCTAAGACTCCTAAAAATGTTAAGAATCAATTTTTTTGAAAGGCATAAAAACCTAAGAAATGACTATATATTTAATGAAAATGGATATCAATTATAAAATTTATGTCTTGAAATCCTAAGTTTAATACTTAGACCCTAAAATTCCTAAGTAATAACCTGATTAGATTTTGAAAAACTATTTTCCACATCATAACTCATGTAACTGTGAGACCAACTCTATCAGATGTTGAGTGGCCCTAATTTATTATATTTACTAAAATAAATTTAAAGTATAAGAAAATAAATATAGAATTATACTTAATATTTAGAGTCATAAATATAATCTTATGGACAAAGTTGGATTCATGTGCAACTCCTAAATTCTCATGGAGTTGGTTTTGGACTTATAACAATACAATGTGTACACTACACTTATGGATAAAGTTGGCTTCACGTGTAACTCCCATATGCTCATGAAGTTTGTTTTGGACTTATAACAATACAACATGTATGTGTTATACAACACAGACACGTTATTTCAATTTAAATTGAAAACTAATCTTTTAGGCTAAAAAATGACTTGGATTTTTGAGCCAAAGGCTTAGGACTGTCCATCTATAGTTGAGACTAATAGTTTTAGGAAAAATCAACAAATTTCAACTATAATTTCCAAATACACTATGGATTTCAACATCAAATTTTGAATAATTATTACCGTTATGATGAGCACATTGTTCGCTTTTAAATTATATGATTTTTATAAAAAATAGGATATTTAAATGGTTCAAACTATATTTATTTTTAACATCTTTTTGAGGCCACTACATGTCATACCCATACATGCCTATTAATATTTATCTAATTTGTTTTTTTGTTGATCCAAGTGCAAAACAAATTATATGAGGTAGTTAGGGTAGGCCACATGACCGGCTATCAATTTTTTTTGTCAATTTTTAGGATATACTTAATTACAAAATTAATAAAAATTTTATCAAAAAAATAAAATAAAAATCATAACACACTACAAGATCTTATCTAAATATTCACCAAAGGGTTTCTAACAATATTTAATGATGCTAAAAAAATGGTGGGTCGCACGGAATGGTACAATTAAAATTTTCTTAAAAATTTTGGAGGTCCTCTTTAAAGTTTAGATGTTTGACCTATTTATATTTAACCATTTTTCAAACAAAATAGTTTTTTGGAAACTAGACTTGAAATTCTACAATTCATGTTTTTATACCATCTTCAAATTTTGAGTGTAGCCATCTCTAATGCTCTACATAAGTTCACATTTTTGAAATTTTAGAAAAATTATGTCCATAGGTAGGCCCTTTTTTCTCCCCCAAGTTTTTGCACTTACCTATACATCTTCAAAACACGAGTGTTCAAAATTAACTTTTGTAATTAAAGAATAATTTAGTATCTCCCCTCTTGGACATTATTCATGTGTTTGAATACCTGTACATTGATAAATTTCACTCAAGATTTTTACCTTCCTCAAATAACTAGGACATGAAGCTTGAACATTGTTTAGAATATAAGCACAAGATGAGGGGCTACTCAATGGACTTATATCACTTGGCACTGATGTAGTAGTGGGTTCACCATTAGCAATATCATCATAAATACCATAAATAAAATAGATTTATACTTCTTAATATAGTCTTTATCTTTATCATGACCATACACTCCCTATTTATAAAAAATAACTTATCTTGACACAACTATGTACTATTAGTGATAGGATTATAAAGCATATAAGATTTGCTTTGTTCATTGTACCCAATAAAAATATAAGACTTGCTCTTTGGATCTACTTATATATTTTTTGATTAGTTGCATAAACATAGGCTAAACAACCAAAAACTTCAAAATATTTAACATTAGAGTTCTTTCAATACCATGCTTCATATGGAGTCATATTTTCAAGTGCATTAGTATGACTTAAATTGAGAATATATACAGTTGTAGTAATTGGAACACCCCAAATAATGTTGTTCAATCTCTTTATTTGTAACATGTTTCTTCCCATTTAAAGCACTATATGGTTCTTCATTTAAACCACACCATTTTATTGAAACATGTAGGTGGTTATGAGTTGTCTTTTGATTCCATTCAAATCACAATAATTCATAAAATATTTTAAACAAAATTCACCTCCATGATCAGTGCTTAAGCACTTTATTTTATAACCACTTTAATTCTCTACAAGGGATTTAATCTCTCAAATGTATCTGATGCTTCACATGTTTCCTTAAAAAAGTAAATTCAATACTTTCTTAAATAATCATAAATCAATGTAATGAAATGTGATGACTTACCCAAAAAAATTGTTTGCATTGGACCATAAATATTGGAGTGAACCAATTGAAGTGGTTGATAAGCCCTCCATGTACTACCTTTTAGAAAATTTTCTCTTGCATATTTGACTTTAATTATGCTCTTCAACCTTTAGAAAGTCATAAACTGATTCTTGTGATGCTAGTAACTTCAAACATTGAAAATTCAAATGTGCATACCTGAGATGCCATAACCAACTTTTATATTCATTTTCCATATTTTCAAAGCTGTTATTATGCTCTCCAAACTTCAATAGGAACATCTTATTTTTAGACATAGATACAATTTTAACAACCTTATTTCCTTTTAATTCTTATCATGGATTTTCTTGTCATCAAAAAACACTTATAGTTTTTTTCACATAAATGTTGAACACTTAGTAAATTATATTTTAACTTGGAATATAATAAATATCATTAATAATTTTATAATTTTTTGTTATATTGACCTTCATAGTGATCACAATTAGTATTTAAAATTTTTCAAAAATTAAATTATATATTTCTTAATAAAAATTATTAAAAAAATATTATTAGATTTTAATTGATAATTTGTTTTCAAAATATTAACATGCAAGTTCCACATGTCATGAACAATAATCAGAATACTCATTTCTCCATGAATGTTGGGAGAGAGTGTGGAGGGAAGGAGTGGAATATTACCATAACCATTTATCTAGTTCGTAAAGGGATCATGGAGAGTTGAAGGTAGTGGGGCATTGTCTTCTTAGGATAATGTCCCTAAAATCTCTCTAAATAATGGCATTATATAGTTTCAATATCAACATCACATTTAGTCAAGCTCATAAAAAGGAAGTGTTCAGGGAGATCCTATCAAGGAAACATTGCTCTTGTAGCCCCACAAAATATATTGATGTGATTTTGTAATAAACACCATGGCCAATATATCCCTACTTTGGATTATTACAACAATGAATTCCCCTCATTTTCACCATTTATCCCTACTAAAAATGCTAATTTGGCCTCAATCTCAAGACTATCTGATAGTGTATGGCAACATCATGGTTTGGACTAGATAGTTAGATATATGTAAAATAATTTTGTTTTAAAATTATATTAAAAGATGGTCACAACATGATGCCAGTACATCTTACAGGGAACCATTTAGATTTATTAAATTCAATTAACCTTTATATAATTAGAAAATAAACATCATGCTAGTATGATGTGTAGGTTTATATAATTACATGGTGGGATATGTGATATGGGTAACAGGGTTCAAGAATGTGGCCCCATGAATTTCACTCTATTTAGAGAAAACTTGTTGTATTGACGATCGAATTGGTCAGGACTTATTGGGCTCAAGATATACATAAATATGTCACACATTGTCCAATAATATTTAGTCAATGGATAATACACATTAATATATGAGGGAGAAATCATATAACTCAACACCTTTCATTGAATAAGATATTTGTTTGAAATGCAAAGAACACCCAACTCTGGTTTGTTGATGTTTCTACTAGCACTTTCCAAATTTTGGTTCTTTTATAGGCTATATGTATTAGTTACAAGCCCTTGAAGAGACACCATAATATAAAGGCTTGCAATTCACAAAATCTACAAATTTTATAAATTCATTTTTCTCAACTGATACATTAACTTGACTATGCCTAACTTTTCTTCTTTAATTTTCCATTTTGGTAACTTAAATGCAATTATCTTCCACTCATTTTTTTTGTTTTTATATGAACTTGGATTGGTCATTTTGTGAATTATTACAGGTTTTGAAAGGCTTTTTTGGTGCATTCCGATTAGTGTCCTCATCATGAGAGTTCAAGTCTGCGTCCCAAAAAAATTTATTATCTTGCTAGATCCTTGTATTGGTATTCTTTCAAAACCTCTCTATCCTCATCAGGGTCTAGTTTACTTTTCTTCTATCAAGATTGCTCTCTTATTTTAACTCTTTTATTAAGATAGAGCATACTCTATTGTCCTTAGGGGTTGTAGCATATAGAACTGGCTAGTTGTCAGCTACATGCTAATGTTGATGTAGGTTCTAAAAAGGAAAGACAATATTTTTTAGAATTTAGAATCTATTTGCACTTAAATGCTTTTATTAATAATCTAGTTCTACAACATTTTTGATCATGTAAAATAATGATGCAATTTATTTAATAATTAGTTAATATTCAGTTAATATATTTTTTATAAAAATAAAGATTTTGAAAGGCTAGAGATAACTTTAATTTATATTTCATGCAAATTTTTATTTAGATAGATTTAAAATATTTTCATTTATTAATTATAAGAGCATATTCACATGCAATTTTATTAATATATTGTAATTGATTTTTATTATTATAGAGAATGATTTGAATAATTTGGTGAAGTATTTTTATTTTGGCTATTCTATATTTCTTTTGATTATGAATATTGCATATATTTGGTAGTGATTTTTTAGTTTCTTTCTACCCAATGGTTTATTTCTTTATATTTAAAAATCTTTAATTTGTATCAGAGCTTGGTTTTTTGGGTGGATATTTTTTTGTTTCAGATATTTCTAACAATTGATCATGCCAAACTCTAATAGTCTTCTTATTCCAAAATTTAGTGGTAATGATTATGATTATTGGGGCATCAATATGATGATTCTTTTAATAGGAAAATAATTATGGAATATTGTATAAACTATTTATCATGAACCAAATGATTGGGCCACTATTCTAGCTAATGATAGGCAAGCCAAAAAAGAAGCTTATAAGAAGAACTCACAAGCTTTATTTCATATTCAAATATCTCTAGATAAGACCCTATTTCTAAGAATTGTAGGTACAAAGATAGCCAAGGATACCTAGAAGACTCTACAAGAAGCTTATCAAGGCAGTGAGCAAGTTAAAGTGGTTAGATAACAAATATTGAAGAGATAATTTGAGAATTTGAAGATGCAAGAAGTTGAAAGTGTGAGTGATTTTTGTGTAAAATTAAAGGATGTAGTTAACAAGATGGCTATACTTGAATAAATGTTGAATAAAGAGTTTGTTTTCAAACATGTGTTAAGGTCTCTAACACTAAGGTGAAATCATGTTGCCATAATTATTTAAATAAATCAAAAATTTGACTACTCTTGAGTTACATCACCTGGTTGGATCTCTTGAGTCCCGTGAAGAAAGAATAAGAGACACATTAAATGAAAGTGATGAGAAGGTTTTTACCTCAAAATTAAAGATCACAAAGAATGAAGACACTAGCACTAGTAATAAGAATAGCTATTTACAAGGAAAAGATAATTTCAAAAGGAATCAAGGAAAATGTAAAGACATGAATTATATTTATTCAAGAGGATACAATTATTCAAGTGGCTATAGAGGAAGAAGGGGTGGTTCATCTACAAGAGGTAAAGGAAGAGATATATTTGATATAAAAAAAATTCAATGCTATTACTATCATAGGTATGTTCACTTTCATTTAGAATGCATATTAAAAATAAGAAATGAAATTAAAAGTGTTAAATTTACTAATGAGGATGGTGATACATCATGCAATTAATTCATTTCATATGACAACGCTGAAAATAGTCATAATGAGATTTGGTAGTTAGATTTAGGTTGTTATAATCACATGTCAGGGAATAATATATTTTTTCTATAATGGATAAAATTCTCAAAACCAATATCAAACATGGTGATGATAAATCTTTAGAGATTGAAAAAAAAAAGAACTATGAAGATGAATACTACAGAAGGTATGAAAAATATTAATGATATTGATTACACCCCAAATTTGAAACATAATTTGTTGAGAGTTAGACAATTATGTGAAAAGAACTATAAGGTGGTTTTTTATGATTAACAATGCATTATCTATGATAAGAATAAAGGAAATAAGGTTATTAAAATAGTACCTATGTCTAAGAATAAGATGTTCCCATTGAAGTTTGGAGAGCATAGAAATAGCCTTATAAATATGGCATATGAAGATAACTGTTGGCTATGGCATCTTAGGTATGGAAAATTTAATTTTCAAAGTTTGAAGCTACTAACATAATAAGAATTAATTTATGGTTTGCCAAAGGTTGAAGATCATAGATAAGTTTGTGAAGGTTGTGTTAAAGGCAAACATGTAGGAGAAAAGTTTTCATAAGGTAGTGCATGGAGGGCTTATCATCCACTTCAATTAGTTCACTTAGATATTTGTGGTTTTATGTAAACAAAAAGTCTAGGTAATTCATCATATTTCATCACATTTATTGATGATTATTGAAGAAAGTGTTGGGCTTATTTTGAAGAAAAAAGTGAAGTATTTGATACATTTAAGAGATTTAAAGCCCTTGTAGGGAATGAAAGTGGTTACAGAATAAAGTGCTTAAGGAATGATCATGGAGTTGAGTTCTATTCAAATGATTTTATGAATTATTGTGATTTAAATGGCATAAAAAGGTAACTCACAATTGCCTACACTTGTCAACAAAATGGTGTGGCTGAAAGGAAAAATTGTACAATGGTTGAAATAACAAGGAGCATGTTACAAACAAATGGATTGAACAACTCTTTTTTAGGAGATGCAGTTGCTATAACAATATATATTCTCAATCGAAGTCCCACTAGTGCACTTGAAAAGATGACTCCATATGAATCACAGTATGAAAAGAATCCTAATATCAAATATTTCAAAGTTTTTGGTTGTTTAGCTTACATTCATGTAGCTATTCAGAAAAGAAAACAATTAGATCTAAAAAGTGAGTCTTGTATTTTTATTAGGTACAGTGAACAAAACAAATTTTATAGGCTTTATAATCCTATCACTAATAGTGTACTTATGTCAAGAGATATTATTTTTGATGAAGGGGGAGTGTATGGGTATGATAAAGATAAAATCAATATTGAGAAGTCTGGATCTATTTTTATTAATGGTAATCATGATGATATTACTAATGAGTAGTCTAAAAGTACTTTAATGCCAAGTGATACAAGTCCATTAAATATCCGCTCATCTAGTGAAATGTATTTCAAACACAAGTCCTAGTTCTTCAAGAAAGGTAAATAGATTGAGTGAAATTTATCAGTGTATAAGAAGGCAATCTACTGAAGAATGTTCAAGAGGTGAGACAGTAAACTATGCTTTAATCACACAAGCTGATTTTGAATCATTATGTTTTGAAGATGCATGTACTAATGATGTTTGGGTACAACCAATGCAAGAAGAGATAGATTCTATTCATAGTAATGATACTTGGTAGCTTACTGAGCTTCCATATGATAATAAAAATATTGGTACTAAATGAGTCTATAAGACTAAGTACAAGAGTGATGGAAGTGTTGAAAGATGAAATGCAAGGTTAGTTGCTAAAGGTTTTACACAAAAATATGGCATAGATTATGAAGAGACATTTGGACCAATAGAAAGAGAAGAGACTATTAGAATGATGATTTCACTCGCAGCTTAAAAAAAATGGAGCATACATCACATGGATGTGAAAAGTGCCTTCTTGAATGAGTAATTAGAAGAACTTTATATAGAATAGCCACAAGGTTTTGAAGTACAAGGTAAACAATGTAAATTCTACAAGCTGAAGAAGGCTTTGTATGACCTCAAACAAGCACCCAGAGCATGGCATGCAAAGATTGATCGATATTTTTGGCAAAATGGATTCAAAAGAAATAAAAGTGAGTCTACTCTTAACTACAAGCAAGAAGGTAATAATATACTTGTTATAAGTTTGTATGTTGATGATTTATTGTATATGGGAAATAATTCTAAGCTGAAGGATGAATTAAAAATTATAATGATGAATGAATTTGAAATGAAATATTTAGGTCTTATGAAATAATTTTTAGGGATGGAGGTTCATCAAAGTAAATATGACATTTTCATTTATCAAACAAAGTATGTAAATGATATGTTGTTTAAATTCAATATGGTTGACTGTAAACCAGTCTCTACTCCAATTGCTCTTAAAATTATGCTATGTAGAGAAGATGGTTTTGAAAGATCTGATGAGACAACTTACATAAGTATTGTTGGAAGCTTAATGTTTCTAACTCACACAAGCCCAAATATTACTTATTTAGTTTCTCTTCTTTCGAGAATATGTCTAAGCTATCTGAAATTCATATGAAGGTAGCCAAGAGATTTTTGAGGTATATGAAAGGTACTATTGGCTTTGGTATTCCTTATAATACTATTAAAAATTTTGTACTTTTTGGTTTTAGTGATTCTGATTGGGGTGGTAGTTTGAATGACCAAAAGTCATCATTTAAAACTTATTTTTCACTTGGTTATAGTTTGGTTATATAGAGTTCAAAGAAGCAAATCTTAGTTGCTCTTTCATCTATAAAAGCAGATTATATTATAGTCATTTTAGCAAGTACACAAGCATTATGGCTCCAAAAGGTTTTAAAAAAAATTGGAGAGAAACAAATTCAGCGTACACTAATTTTTTGTGATAACATAAATGCAATGTGAAAACAAATTAGCCAAAAATCCAGTGCATCACAACGTGTCAAAGCATTTTGATTTGAAGTACCATTTTATTCCGGATTTGTTTCAAAAGAAAGATGTAGAATTGAAGTATATAAATACATAGGAACGGGTTGTAGATATCTTCACTAAAACTATGGTAGAAGTTCAATTTTTGAAACTCTGAAGTCAAATTGTTAGTTCACTCAACATCAAGGGGTAAAATGTTGGTTAATTATTGTTGACTTCAGTTCTACAACTTCAATCATGCAATATATTTAATAATCAGTTAATATACTTTTTAGAAAAATAAAATCCTTAAAAAAGTTAAGAGATAACTTTAATTTATATTCATGCAAATTGTTAGTTAGATAAATTTAGAATATATTTATTTGTTAATTAGAAAAACATGTTCACATGAAATTCTATTAATACACTATAAATTATATTTATTATTATGGAGAACGATTTGAATAGTTTGATGAAGTATTTTTATTTTGTTTATTGTATATTTTTTTGGTTATGAATATTGTATATATTTAGCTATGAGTTTCTAGTTTCTTTTTGCGTAGTGGTTTATTTTTCTATAGTTAAATATTCATCTATTTCCAATTTGATTCTTTAGAATCTCTCTCTCAGTGTTCATCTTCACCCATTATCAAGAGGATGTATATCTGAAAATTTTCGTTAATGAATGCCAGTGGTTTTGAAGATCTCAAAAAACATGAAGACTACCACTAGATTTAAGAGGCTAACTCAAATAGGACTGTGTTTGAACTCTTTTATGACTGATTAAAATCTGAATGCCATTGTTTCACACATGAATCAATTTTCCTCCAAATCAAGGTCCCTCTTGTAATTTAGTTAGCACACCATCTTACGAATGAAATATATTATTAAAGATTATTTAAAGCAGAAAGAGTGGCTCCTCTTACCTAAACCTAGGTAGGACCAGGGATTTGTAATCCATAAGTTATTTTTTTAAGCCTAAAAGTCCTTGAAATGAAAGATAATAGCACTGTTAGCCAGGGTTTTAAATTGCAAAGCAGCAATTTCATTTTTAATGGAAGCTCAAAAATTGATTAGCTATAGGTAGACATATACTGCCAAGACTCTTATGAAAGCATAAAATCTAATTTTTTGAGTTTTGTTTTCATCCAATTGGTTACGCACTTAGCTAGTGAGAGCCACATAAGGCCAAACAAAGCTCTAAGTTTTCCCTTCTCTCTGATTGGTTCAACAACATTTGATGACAAGCACATGAAGAAAAAAGAAGTCTCTAAAATATCCTTGCAGCTTGATTGGACCGAACAACAGCAATGACAACGACATAAGACATTTAAACAAAGCACAATATATGCATGAATAGAAGAACAGCCCGTACAATGTTTTTAGAATGTTTTTGAGTTGACGCAAATAAGAACAAAGGATAAAAACAGAGGTAGCAGTCAATAGAGGAAGAAAGAGAGAGCAACAAAGCAGAGGACTGTTTGTGTGATAATAGTTACAATACAAAAGATTTACAAAGAGAGAAAAAACAATAGAAAATTGCAAGCATGATAGAAATAAATTTAGAATTTGAAGTTTTGTGAGTGAAATTATAATCGTTGTCGCTGCGAATAATTAGAAATTAAAATCAATTTTGTAATAGCTTTAGAGTCACTTTAATATATGCATTTTGAGTGTGGGTTTGCTATACATATATGTCTCTCATATTTTGGTGATTTTAGAAATTACTAACCCTGTTATTCTTAAGGACTTTTTTCAGTAATTAAAATTTTTCTCTTGGAGGTTGTAGATGCTAACAATTTCTAACAACTGATATCAGAGCCATTGTTAGAGCCCTTGGGTTTTTAGGGTCTGTTAGATATGACAACTAGTAGTAGTTCATGGCATGGCAAGAACTATAATGTTTGGTGTATTACAATGGTCGCTGATAGCCCCTCTAGTTAACACTAGTCGATCAAACCCGACTCGGACTAACACACACCGAACAGCCCTTTGGCTTCGACGTGCAGATGTGTAGAAGCACACTTCAGCTTTACGTTTCTGCTTTGGCTCTGGCTCAGATAGAACAGATAGGACAGTCCTGAACGTTCTTATCTTTCTTCCCGTTTAATTAGCCCTCTCACATTGTCAGGTTCGAGCAGACTAAAGAAGGCTGGCTCTGATGTACTCTGATTCGAATAAAACAGGCTTGAGTGAAAACACTGGCTTTCAAAGACGGCACGGAGGAGGACTTTGGCTCAGCCTACGATCTGGCTCGGATGACTGTGAACCCACACGATATGCTCTGAAGAACACAGGATCCGAAGATATACGCGCTCTGACACCAGATTGAAAAGACTTAAGGGCTTGAGAGGTTCTTGTTTCTCTACAGCAAACAACTAACAAGCATAAACTTTTAACAGCTAACAAGCCAGTTATAAAAACAAGCACAGAACTTTTAAATATTAAAACAAAAATTTCTGTTTAATATGGAAAATGAGCTTCAGCTCTGAATCTTACAAAGTTGACTGAGATATCGCCAGAGCTTCGCTGATCTCTCTGTTCTTTCAGTCACAGAATGAATATATAAACTTCTATTTATCTCCTATATGGAACTCATTAAAGACACGACTGCATATTCGAGAGAATAGGCAATTGCATTGAATGCATTGAAGGAGACACAAGGAATTGGCAGGGATTCGTGTACCGTGAGATATTTCCTCGGATTGCCTAGCCGTCAAAAAGTAATCGGATTTTAATGAGGTCGGTGGAGTTAAGATTGTCTATATTGTGTAAAATGTATATTGTGTTAGACCTTGAAATCTTAGTTATAAATAGTTAAGACAATAAATTAAAACGGATAATTTTTAAAAATCTAATGTGATGTTATGGCACGTTAATTTGTTGTCCAAAGTTAGGGTGTGTAGCTATTGGGACCTTTCCCTTAGAGCCATAATTTATGGTTTAGAGTTTCTTTGGGCTCTAGGTTTTGTAGGGATCCCACTTTGTCAAAAGTGGGGTCCAATAAGCTGGTTGGCATCTCTTTTAATTCTTGGTAAGCTCAATACGATAAGTTATGGTATGCTTTCCAACATATTCTAAAGTGAGTTAGATAATTACAACGGTGTCCATGTGATGGGATTTCGCTTCCGCTAATATGGGAAAGGTCCTATGTAATTTTTTTGCTAATGTTTATAGCTTACATTTAATATGTTTGAAAATATTTGAGTAGCAATTGATTAGGGAGAATTTTTTAGGGTAGGCAAGTAGTGAGGGGTAAAAGAATTCTTTTACCTACTCCTAAAACTTTGCTCTTTCTTATACAAATTGTCTTCCCTACATGCACTTACTGCCAACATTTTACCTCCATTTTTTATTTCGATCTTCTGCAAAATTTCATAATATATACACCCACATTGCATATCTCTGATAGAACAAGTAGAGTGGAGGCAATCAAAGCAGAGTCAAGTAGAGCAGAGTAGATTCGTGATTGGAGGAGATTAGAAGAGTTGTTATAGATCGCAGATACTTTTCTAATAAACCAATTTCATTTTAATGTTTTTTTTGCATTTCAATTATTTCTTCTATATTTCAACAAAAAAACATCTCCCTCTTTATCATTCCTATGACATTGATTCATCATTTGAATAACATTTTGTCAGAACTGATCAGTATGACTTCCTAATTTTTTTTCCAGTACTATTCTTTGGTCATTTAAGAATTTCAAACCATAATTCATTAATGTTCCATGTATGCAAATATAGTTGTATAAAAATTCTCTAAGAGCAATTAACCTAGCTGTCAAAATAGGTCACATCAAAGTAAAAATTCATTCCTATAAAGTATAAGTATAAACCATTTTGTAAGATAGGTAAATTTCCCCCTACTCTATATATTTGAATTTAGCCATTTATAGGTATGTAGGGGCACTAACATGTGCATTTATTGTAGATTAGTTATATGCAGAGCCATGATGAAGAAGATGTACTTGCATGAACTTATTGCATATGGTATATCAAAGGCTCCTATACTTTGGAAAATGAAAATGTACTTGCATGAAGGTTCATCCCAGGGTTAGTGTAGTTGAAAAACATATTTACCATCAATAGGAGGTCCTTGTTAGTTTGCATGAAAATTTAACCATGGCCCATAATCACATGAAATAGCGGCATATCAACATAGGAGTGAGAGGCAATTTAATAGTGGTGATTGGGTCTCTGTTCACCTACAGCCATATAAGCAAATGTCTTTGAAGCAACAAAAAAAGGATAACAAGATGTCCCCTAAGTATTATGGGACTTATCAGATCTTACCAAAAATTGATAGTGTGGCTTACAAGTTAGAGTTCTTTTCTCCACTCACATACATTCAATATTTCATGTATCATGCCTAAAGAAAGTGATTGGACACAAAGTTGCTACCCAAAATGAGTTACCAGAATTGGATGAGGAAGGAAGAGTTATTCTTGATCTTAAAAAGATCCTTCAAATGTGCACTAAGCAATTATGGTCTCAAATGATTAAGGAGTACCAAATCAAATGGAAGAATTTTCCCTATGAAGATGCTACTTGGGAGGATGAATCCTTTGTGCAATAACATCCAGAGTTGACTCAATGTTGAGAACAATGTTGTTTTGAAGGTGAGGGGAATGATATGCCCTTATCCTTTAGAGCGTCTTGGGATATGTGTGGCCCACTTTTACCTTACATACCTCTTTTATATTTGTGTTACATTTCTCTATGTTCTTATTTAGGTCAGCCTATGAAATAACTATGGCTAAGTAGACTATATATAGGAGGTAGTCATTAGTCTTTAATCATCATGTTAAGTATTATGCTTTTAGTGCATTATTTTGGAGGTTGCTCCCTCAAAGTGGCTTTGCTATATTATCTAGTATTATGCTCTTTTGTCAATTATTGTTGTGTAATCTCTCATATTTGCTTATTATGTGTGATATAAAATCATTTTGTGTGAACATCTAAGTAAGTTTATTACATTTTATGAAAAGATAGAACCATATTATTTGGAAATATATGTTACAATTTTTATGTCATAACTTGTAGTCAAAGTACAGTCTTCTCAATGATATTGAATGGAAATTTCATTGTGGATTTGTCATTTTTGAAGGGGGTTTTGAATTGAGATCTTCAATAATATCTCTTTTCATAAAATGTAATCTAAATCAGTAGAAATATTATATATCCTCCTGAAAAATACATCTATTATTGTCCAATTAACATTATACATCTGGTATGATATTCAAGATTCAAACATTATGTAACGTGTATCAAAAAAAATAACATATGTTGATCTATAAGCACAAAGTCATCAAATGTTGAAATGGATGTGGAGATCCATGCAATCACTTATGAGCAAAAAAATATATTCTTTGAAACAACATTATGTAATTATCAATGGGAAACAAGGATTCAAAATGAATGGTACATCAAGCCTCATTCATTACATTGGTGGAACAATTATATATTTAAAGTTAGATGTGATGATGAAAGGTTTTGCAGCATTTTTAGGTTTCCCTATGCATTATTCACATCTCTTTGTGATTTTTTGAAGGAAGACCTTAGTCAAGATGATATACAGTTAACTTTTATGATATCTATGAAGAATAGGGTGTTTCTAGTTGATAAAAAAGTGGTTATTATAGTTTTAGGGATGTCATAAGGAATGATAATGATTACCGTTAGTGATATTTTGGTTGTGGAAAATCAACACCATTATAAAGAAACTCATTAATTTTGTGCACATGCATTTAATAATCCATGTACAATGGCCAAATAAGTATTTAATGATTGAGCATGTCAGAGGAGGTTTAAAAAAAAAAATCAAGGATTTGAAAATTATTGTGGTGCTATATATGTGACTCATATTTAATTTGACCTTTTATGTAATGAGTGTTCCTCAGATTTGTATGACAAAGATCACAACTATAGTATGTCATTGCAAGCCATTATTGATATTAATATGCATTTTATGGATGTTTTCATTTGGTGGCTTAGTTTTGTTAATGATACGAGACTATTACAAAATTCTTCTTTTTACAGATTATGCAAAGGTGGGAAGAGGCTTAATGGCCATTCTATTTTATTTGGCTCAACAACTATGAGAGAACATATTATTGGTGATTGCGGTTATCCATTATTACCATGGTTACTACTCCATTTTGTCAACATTCAACAATTAGTCAAAAATAATTTAATTTTAAGCTATCTTCAACAAGAATTGTTGTTGCATGTGAATTCAAAAGGCTAAAGAATATATGGTAAAATTTTCATTCTAAAATTTGTTAGCCTAATTTGCAAATATTATCGAATACCATTCTAGAATGTTGCATATTGCATAATATATTATTAACATATGAGGAGGATGATAATAAGGTAATTGATGTCAATGCCAATGAACATAATATACCAAGAAATGAAGAATCATTAGGTGATCCAAATCCAATAGTGGCTCGAGTGGATTTAATGTAATTTATTAATGAAGGAAATGAACTGGCTCAATCATAGTGAAAAAATGATCTTTCTGCCCTTAATATTCTTCCACATTTTTTGAATGTCAATATGAACATCAAAAGTACAACATCTTAAAAAATATTTTTTGTTTCTTATTTGAATGATATTATTTGGGTGATTTGTAGTTCATACGAATTGAGTTCAAATATTATTTTGAGTTGAGTTTTGTTGTAGTTCATAGGAATCTTGGGTTGAATTCATTGATGTAATATTTACATATTCTTTGATATTCCTTTGTCAACATAGTTAGCCCAGACATTTCCCTTATATATTCTTTGGTTTATTGTTTAATATTGTGATTTTTAACTATAATTCATATTCAATTTCTAATTATAATATTGCCTACATCTATGCAAATATGAAATTCTTTGAGTATGAAAGACTTTATGGTAATGTTGATATATATATTCCATGTGAGTGTTTGTTTAAAAATATTTTAAAATATCAATGTGTCCCATTTTAAATTGCTAAGAATGGTCTTGAGTCTAGGAGATTCAGTGCTATAGGTTATGCATTTATTTATTACAGTTGCATGTTGCCAAAATGAGAAGATGTTTTATTGATAAGCTTTGCTATAGAGATTGTCATGCCAATGTTGTATATGGATGGTCCTTAATCAGTCCTTGTCGAGATTTATAAAGTATCTCCTATATTTATGACATATGAGTCATTTTTGAAAGATGAAATCCATGGGCTTGTAGGGATTTTTTTAATTTTCATCTTCAACTCCTTCTTTGGAGTATTGAAACCAAGGTGAATTTTACATTTTTAAAATGATGCCATTTTTAAATATCCTTTATATATCACACTTTTCGTATTTGAATATTCATCCATTTAATGATTTTATAGAGCATGAAAAGAACATCAATGTAGGCTTAAATCATGGATGGAATCCAACCAACTATTTTATAATTTATTTAAGTTTGAAAGATGGATGATATATTTTTTGAGTGTTTTACATTAAGGTGTTTCTTAAGAATATGAGGTGATGTTATATATTATATACTATCTTATAGATGATAATCAAAATTTTTGGCATTATACATTTTAAAAGAAGTTCTTTTTCATTTCAATTTCTTATTTGTATGTAATATACCACTCTTTCTAAATTAATGGAAAGAGTTGAACAACTAGTAATAGATTGTCATTTATGCAGGGAAAAAACATGCCAACCAACATACATATTTTAAAATATTTTACATGGCTAGATCTCAAACTCTCTTCCTCACTTCATTGTTTTTTTATTGTAATTTATTTTCCATTGTTCCTTTGGAATTCTCATGTGTCTATTAGTGTGAAAAATTAATCCATTGGACAATATGCGTAAGAATAAATTCATTTCATCTTTCTAGAATAATTGAAGAAGTAAATTTATCTTTGTGTGCTTCTATACTAGTTAAAATAATTCCACCTTGTTTTATGTGGGAATTGAAAACATAATGTAATTTCAATATATTTAAATTTATTCTGAAATGATCTTGATTTAAAAATTTAAGATCACTTGAAGTGATACTCAGAGGAAGAAAGAGTATGAACACATGAACAACACAAAATTTGTAGAGACATGATATTCAGATTGTCGTAGTGGATAATCAGGCCAATTCACAAGATAACATTATATAGACTCTTATAAAGAATTATGTAAGATCCAGTTTTGTAAACAATTATTTGAGTCATGGTTACAATTAACAAATATTTCAATAAGAAGATAGTTTCAACCCATTATGGCAGTTGACATTATTATCACGATGGCACATGTGATGGGTATTTAGAATCAACTGATTATAATAATCTTACAAGTTAGACTACAAGTGTGATAACACCTATTTTAGATGAATGAGATTATTCCACTTCAGTTACTTATAATAATTTGTGGTTATCCAAATTGGTTTTGAGGATTAAACATTAGTAATTTCAATTTAGAATGTATTCACACCAATGAGATAAATCAAGACAATATTTATTTGAAAATAGCACATCATCACCTTGCCAAGAATTGTGAATATATTGATATTAGCTTGCAATTTCTTCCCACAGAAGATGATAATAGGCATCCTAGATATTTCAACTATTTATCTCAGGAATTGTATAAGATTCAATTATCTTGATTCTTAATTTCAAGAGGCACCTATTGATCTATTGCTTTTCAGTGTTCACAAATGAAGACATCAACATTATTGGACAATTGAAGCATCATCAACAAAGAAATTAAAAAGCTTCCATTTTAGTAGAAAAAGAAAGAGTTTAGTATTTTAAAAGTCATTCAAATTCTTAAACAAATTGAGACATACCATCCATAGGTAGTATGCAATACTAATATTTTGGAAACAGATATTTAAATGAGACATTGGCTGCTACTTTGGGTAAGTTATTATAGCACTTGAATTTGGAAACATATTCTAAAAAGAAAAATAAAGAGTTCCTTTAACAATATTTGACTACTGTAGATATTTTTGAGCAACATATTACTGGTGCATAGGTAATATCTAGTGTTGCAACTCAAGAAGCTTCAACTAGTCTAAAAAATTTATTCTTAAGACTCAGATTCTTTATCATAGGTATCTTACTCAATTAAAGGATGTAGACAAAGATACAACTTATATTCTTCAACAAAGGTAACTTGCTTCCTTAAATTTTACAGACAAAGCTACTTCTTTATGAAAGAGCCTATTACAGGAATGTGCAGATGGAAAAGTTTCTATTAGAAGCAACCAAATTAGAAAAAATTGTGCAGGATTACAATGGAATGTATTCCCCTTCTATTCCTATGATTAAATATCTCACACACTATGATCTACATTTTATCAGTTGAATTGAGTTATTGATCAAACCAAAATGCATGCATTCTAGGACAAAGTAGCATCTACATGTATTGATTTATCACCTCAAATACTATAAGGTTCCAATATGTTATAAACTTTTGTAGGTATTTTATTTTTTGAATTAAATACATGCACACCATAGTTTTTCTTGTAGAAAGAATATTTTTTTGTATGGGAACTAAAATAAATTTAAACACCTATAATCTTGTAGTAGAAATTGAAAAAATTAAATGAGATCTATAATGAATTTAAGCCCTTATAATTTCTTAACAACAATTTTTGAAAAATGTGTAGTTAACCCCTAACATAGGATGGGGACCTTAATGTACCACATTCATTACTTTCTGAAGCTTGAAATTATGTTAAATATACAACTCTAAAGGATTTTGTTAACAATCCTAGTGTTTTTACTATAACAAGAATGTAAACAAGTTTAGATTCTGCTAATTATATTATGATGTAGGTGTTTCTATTATGTCCCAACACCAAAAGATTCATCTCACTAAAGATAAAAATATAAAATATGTTTATGTGGTTTTATTAGTTGGTTTAGAGAGAGTTGTGTTTTGTGGTGCCCATGGTTTTTGAATGTTGTATTTCCAAAGGAGACGATTAGTCTGGAGAAATGATAAAAACTCAGAGATGAATGGTGGTCATAGGCAATGATAGCTAGGAGAGAGACTAAACCTTATAGTGGACCCTTAATCATTTAGTTCTTCCCTTCATCCATGTAGATCATCACACATTTAAACCCTTTCTCATCTATGCCTGCCCTCCTGCAACCTCTATCCTTCACATGGTAGGCTTGAGTAATTTAATTCTTTTGTAATTCCTTTCCCACTTCTCATTTTGGGATTTGATCCATTGACATTGTGGAATTTGTTATAGGCATAAAGGAGGTGATACCAACATTACAAACGGATCTTAAGAAAATCAAGAATAGATCCCTCAAAAAATTAGTGGGATTATGACATAGTTGATTGGTTAGTTATTTTTATTTTTCATATGTGGTGAAAAGTTATGAGATATGCTCCAATCATGGAATAATCTTGCT
This sequence comes from Torreya grandis, assembly GCA_037957365.1. NCBI lineage: Eukaryota > Viridiplantae > Streptophyta > Pinopsida > Cupressales > Taxaceae > Torreya > Torreya grandis. Next base: position 711,371 of record JARHVA010007188.1, read on the forward strand.
CTGTAATTGTGTGTAGGTGCATGATATTGAAGTTGAGATGATATAGGGAGATGTAAGGAACATGCTCTACCATGTCATGGAGAAGCTAGTGATAGAGATGTTCGTGATGGGAAGCGTTGGATATGGAGCTATCGAAAGGTACAATTCATTGTCTCTACCTTCCTCTATGGTTCTTTATTTTTACTCCTTCTGATGGAAGAAGCCAAGTATATGTATTATATGAAAATTATTAGGGATCCCAAATTATGGATTATGTCCAGGGCTATTTTGGGAAGTGCCAGCTACTACTGCACCCACCATGCCAAGTGCATCATCATTAAATACAAAACATCTTATTTTATTTGAAGGAATACTTTTTCATTCTTATCTTGTGATGATTTCAGGACTTTTGCACATTTTTGATGTAGCTATATAATGCTTCCTCTTTATGCCCTTATCTTCGAGGTAAATAGGCGAGTTAATATTTTTCATATAAATTGTAGGTCTTGGAATTTGATGCAATGCGATTTGCGATTTTTCATATTCAGAGGTTGGAATTGTAAGAGGTATGTAGTTTGATTATTTTTTTGAATTAGTTTATGTGACTTCATTTGTTATATCACTAAAAATTGTATTTTTTGATTTGAGGCTTGGGTTTAGGCTACCTTGTATGAGACTAGTTAGGGGCTCAAATCTTGGGCAGAGCTAGGGTTGCCTTGTTATTTCATGGGTTGAGTATTTGATGAATTTGCAATCACCCACATGATGAGAATGAATGGTAACCCATCCATGACATGGACTATTGGGTCCAATCCCAAGTGTGAAAGTAGGGCCATGATTGGCAGGGAAGGAGTTGAGGTCTACAACAATGCAGATATGTATGAGGGTGAGTTTCATCAGGGGAAATGCTCTAGAAATGGTGTTTATTAATACTATGTTAATGTAACATATGAGGGTTATTGGGTGGATGGAAAGTATTATAGGTACGAGGTTGAGACATGGGGTAGAGGTAGCCAGTATAGGGGTCAATACAGTTAGGCCTTGAGGCATGGCTATGGTGTATATATATTTTATACTAGTGATATGTATGCAAGGGAGTGGTCTAATGTGAAAATACATGTTTATGGTATGCAGACTTATGAGGATGGAATTTGGTATGTTGGAGAATTCAAATGGGGCTTCAAGCATGGTCTTGTATATTACCGCTTTAGGTATGTAATTTTGGGTATAGTATTTAATTGATCTAATTAATTCAAATTTATTCCATTATTAACCAAATCATAATATTGGCATAAGATCATCACAAGACCTTTGAAATCTTTACTTTCTAAGGATCACAATACCTTTGAAATATTTACTTTTTAGCATCTTAAAATCAGGGAAGACTACTATCTTGAAATTAGAGAGTTTTTCACCTAATTTAGAAACAAAATCAAACCAATGGAATTGACAAGATAAAAAAGATGAAAAAGAACAAAGATGAAAATAAGGAATGGTAATGTCATACCTATGGCCTTTTATCGAGATGATGGTTAAATAACTCTTTAGGTTTTACTTGGAGAACAAGAACTTTGGGTGCTAGATGCAATATGATTATAGAGGTTGATGTTCTATTGATCTTATTTTATGGGCCAATTTAGATCAATTATATCAATGTTTTTCATTACTTAACTGTGTTAGGGGTAATGTTCACATTGATTATGCTTACATGCATTGCATATACATGATTAGGTTTCATATGAATACAGTTGTTAATATATTATTATCCTTCACACAATTTTTGTATGTAACTGAAGAGTCATATACATAATATGAAAGGTTGAAGATGAATGATCATACTAAATCGTATAAAAGTGTGATCAATGTTGTATTTTTCTTCTTTATCGAATAACTATTTTTTTATTCGTTGTATATTAAGATTGTAATAAATCATGTAGGCAATCACAAATTCTGATGAATTTAGAAGGAATTTATGAAGTTGCATCCATTTAATATGAGCACCCACTATATAGGGACTAGATCTAAGGAAAGAAAATTATGGAGGCTCTTTTTTGTTATACCTCTATTGCTAGCACTTTGTGGATGATTCTTTTTAGTCTATTAATGATTTGTTTAGTTGCATTAATTCATTACATCTCTTTGTGGATGGAGTGGTAAATTTTCTAAAATCTTCTGTAAACATATTAGAGAAAGATTGATTGGATGCACAAATGGAGATACCTATTCTAGAGTAAAATTTGTAGACAAAATTCATTGTCTTGGAGTCTATCACTTTGCTAGTGAGCATAAATATGAGGGTTTATGGCATGAGGGAAGAAGGCAAAATCTTGGGATGTATACATATAGAAATGGCGAAACATAATTTGGGTACTGTGATTATAGTATCTCAGAAACACCTAGTAATCTTACTTCTAAACCAATATTAGCCAAGTGGGTGAGCCATGCAAAAGTCTTGCATGCATTCAAAGTATGTCAATTTCAATCCAAGATTAGTTCTCGTGAGCATATGCAGTTGAATATACTTTAGAGCATGATTTTTTCTAATGCTTTTTAAGTAATAAAATTTCTAAAGAAATTGATACTTTGGCTATTCTAAGAGTCAAATATTTTCTTCTACTATTGATTAAGTGCCAAATATTTTCTTCTACTATTGATTAAGATGGCACTGATAGAGGTCTTTCAATCAAGAATATATCTTAAAAGTTTTTCTAACTATGGATATCTTCTATTGCCACTAATAGTAGATTTTACTAAAATAGGATTACTTCATACTTTCACATAAATATAATTTTGATTGTGTTTTCCATGGATCTCTAAAAATAATTAGATGTCAAGATTATCGATGAATTTCCTTTTCAAATTTGATGTATTCTTTTCAAACATTTATGTTATATAGTTATTCCACTACCAAATTTGTATTGGTTCCTCTTGTGTAAGGGGTCTTTTTAAATGGGGGCATCTTTAGTAGTTGATGTCAATAACCATTTAGGAGATTATAAAAGTCCAAGGGCCACGAGGATATTTGAACATGTGAACACTCATATATCAACTACCCATATATAAAAGGTAGATAGTTTTCCATAGAAATAAAAGATTTTTTCCACTGCATAGTAAGTGAAGGGTAGCGTTGGAACTATAGATATTCAGATTGGTGTCATGAGTATAGATGGTTGTAATTTGAGCATAGCGAGCAGAGTTAGGTTGTGTGAAGAGTAGTCTTCCACCTATTATTATATGGGGGGTTGTGCCCATTGGACAAATAGGCATCTTTATTAACAATTTATTGGCTTAAGGGAGACGCTGTTTGAAGATTTATTTAATCCATTATGAAGGTGATTCCTTTAGTCCTCATTATATTACAACTCCAAAATAATGTATTGATGTTTCAATCCCAATTTCTCTTCTTTATATGGTCTTCCATTTTCCCCTCCTCAATAAACAAGGGAGAAATGGAAACAACATGTTCAAATTCATGATAACTAGTGTAAGTAGATCTCTCATAATAACAAAACACCTTCTCCCCTGATGTGAAGATCCTTTTTTATTAAATTGAAAATATCAGTGAAAAAATATTTGTAGAATTTAAAGATATTAAAGGTGTAGGTATATTGTTTTTGAAATCCATTCCCTACAATAGTCTAATAAATTGAG
>JARHVA010007188.1:722500-736264 GCA_037957365.1 Torreya grandis
GGGTGAATTCATTTATTGATAGGCTTGTCAAAGGCCTTCCCCATGCAAAATATATAAATATAAAATAGTTTTTAGTAGTTTCCTTGAGGGTGCAAGGAACATTCGAAGAATTGTATATTTTATTTTTTTGGTTTTTATTGGTATACTTTTTCTTTGCATTTGTGGAGTATATTATCATTTTAAGTGTATGATGTGGGAACCCCATATTTATTTAAAATTAAACCTGCCAATTCTCCATTCTACCTAGGACTGATTACTAATTGATGGCCCTTTATCTCAACTAGTGATTCCTTTACCTTGACATTCACATTGTATCATGAATGATACCATTTTATGCATCAATGTGGCATGCACTTCCTAAAATATTTTGTACTCAATTCAAATGAGATGAAAGAAACAAGATAAGTTCCTTAACCTTAATGTATTACCTCCACATCAGCATCATTGCATTGTTGATTCAATCCACACATTAAACGGGGAGTCTTTCTGTAATCAAATAGAAAGTAGTCAATAAAAGTTGTTACCCCCTTGCCAGCTACACACCCATTTGTAATGGATACAAGGTATGCAAATCCAATAACTCCCCTAAAGTCAGGGCATGTATAATGTATAGTTTTTGTGGTGTATAATAACAAGTTAACCTAATATGTCATGATTCTTATCTATAAAAGGGTCATATTGAAATTAAAATATTACCATTGATGAAATTAAATAATCTAGATAGGCCCATTTGTATTATGTATATACCACAATCCTACTCATCAATTCAATATCTCTACTCGACTATTCCCTATAGGTGTAGCTAGAGAGACCCCTATATGTGATTTGTGATATGGGGGTAAGTACACAAAGTTGTGGGACAAAAAGGGGCCTACTTGTGGACATAAGTTTCCTAAAATTTTAGAAATGTAAATTTTTGTAGATAATTTGAGATATTGACACTCCAAATTTGAAGATGGTGTAAGAACATAAAATGTAACATTTTGAGTCTAGTTCTCCAAACACTATTTTATTTAAAAAATGGTTAAGTATAACTAGGTCAAACATATAAAATATGAAGAGAATCTTCAATTCCTTTTAGAAAATAGAGTAGATAGATGGCTATGTGGCCCACCATGTTTTAAGGAGTGTTCAATATTGTCTGAGAATATTTTTTTAACATTTAGATAATATCTTCTAGTTTGTGACATATTTTTTTATATTTTTTCAATGGATAATTTTCTTATGAATTTTTCAAGTAGATAGATCTAGAAAATTAAGAAAAAATGGATAGGCCTCTGTGCAACCCCCTAACTACCTTAAAAATAACATTTTTTTTTAATGTGTGTACAATTAGGTCTAATTTATGACCATATTACTTGTTTTGACTTGGATGAATGAAAAACAAATTGCATGAACATGTATAGGCATGTATATTTGCAGCATGTAGTGGCCTAAAAAAGGTATAGTTGTAAATCAACATATTTTAAAACCTTAAATTAGTTGAAAAATTATAAAAATCACAATTTTGGAAAGAGGAGAGCTTGATCATCATAATGGTATTATGTTTTTGAATTTTTCAATTGAAATTCATAATGTATTTGGTGATAAAATTTCCATTTTGTTATTTTCTATCAAAACTCACAGACTCAGCTATAGATTAATAGGTCCAAGCCTTTGGCTCTGGAATCCAATCCATTCCCAAGCCAAAAAGCTTGGTGTTTGAATTTAAATTCAAATATCATGATCACATTAATAGCATGATCGCATTAGTAATGTTATCATGTTAACAACATGATCACATTATATCTTCACAACACCTAAAAACACAAATTTGCTCTTGAGCCTCAATTTTATATATGTCTTTATATGTTTTTGAGCTCACTAATAGTGGTGGTATTTCATGTGATATAGGAAATTTCTCTAACCTTGGATAGTAAATTAAGGTGTCATTCTATCACATTAGACATCAAAAATTTTATAGGAATTTTAACATGTTGACTTAACTACTTATAATTAATTAATTTTAAGGTGTAATCCATTATACATTCTATGATATAACTAATTTTATCATGAGATGGATCATAAAATGTATTTTTTAAACCTATGGCCAAAACTTAGCCTTTGGAGTACCAATCTAGTTGTGCATATGAAGTAAATTGGGGCTATTTTGAGCCCCTTCAACCTAATTACATGACTATTAAATGTGATTTGGGGGTTGATCAGATCCAATTTCATTAGCTCAATTGAAGTAAAAAAACATTATTTATTTATGCAAGTTTTACATGTATATAATGTGGTTTTGAGCTTAATAAACTTGAATGTCATTAGTTAATGAATGCAAATGTTGATTAGTTTAATTGTGGAGGTAATTAGAGTCACAATGAGCCACCTGAAACTATTTCAAATTGTATATGATGTGATTTGGAGTGAAATTAACTCTAATGTCATGTCATATATAATTAACCAAAGAGTTAATTCATTTAATCAAGGAGGCATTTGAGGTTAATATGAACCCCTTCAAGATCAAGATATGATTTGGGGTAAAATTAAGATTTATTCTATCATGAATTGATCCAATTAGTCAATTTTTATAATTAGGGGCATGATTTGGGTATAATTGAGCCCATAAACTAAATTTATGGATCAATTGATTGTATAATGCATGCAACATGTATGGCTTCACTAACCTTAATTTTACCCAAACTTAAAATATTAAGTAAATTATCACACATAGGTTCAAGAAACTCAATTTTATTCAATTACATTACATCCTAACCTTAAATGTTAAATTCTATACCATTTACCTTAAACCCTAAGCCATAAGCCATAAACCTCAAACCCTTTAAATTGTAGACCCTCAACCCTAAATGGATCAATTTAATCCCAATTAACATCTTTTATGTATTATTAATTAGCTTCAAAGGGATCGACTTAGTTAAAATCAAATCGTGTATTACTGCAATTGGCTAACTAGCTCAATCTGTGATGATGTGGTGGCTAATTGAGCCTAAAATCACATTCTATACTCATAGATCTGGGTTCAAGGAGCTTAACATCCATAATTGCCTTCATGATTGTACCATATATACCTTAAAACCTTTACCCTAAGAATTAATCCCTAAAATTCCTAATAATTAAAATCTAAACCATAAATATAATCTCTTTAAGCTATAAACCAATCATTTTAACTGAAATTAACATCATTTTGACTAAGAATTAAGTTCATAGGGCTTAGTTTGGTAGAAATCACATGATTAATTATCCCATTTTAATAACTCACTCAATTTTAATGATGACATGGGGTATAATGACAACCCAAAATCATATTCTATAGTCATAAATAGGTTTAAGTGATTCATATTGTCCTCAATTATCTTTGCGATTGGACCATGTGTATCACTCTAAACCCTAACCTTTATAGGAATAAATCCCAAGCCCTAAACCATAAACGCTATACCCTATATTTTAAATCTTAAACCAATCATTATAGAACTAATTAACATCATTTAGAGTAATAATTAGGTATACATTACTTAATTTGGCCCAAATCACATTACTCATTGTCCCAATTAACTAATTGGCTCAATTTGTGATGATGTTGGGGCTAATTGAACCCAAAAACATAGTGGACCCTATGTACACCCTAAACCATATATACATTAAACCCTAATCCCTAAGCCATAAACCCTAAAAACTATACCCTAAATTATAAATGATAAGTTCCTTATTTAACAATCAATTTAGCCCCCAATTAACATCTTTTGTAGTAAGAATTAGGTTTACATGGCATAGAGTGATTAGATCTTATATAAACCCTTAAATCTAAACCCTATGCCATAATCCCTAATACCTAAACCCTACAACATAAATTTTAAGTTGTATTCCTAATGCCCTAATCCCTAAATGTTAATCCCTAATCTATATTAAGAATAACACAATCATGTTATTCTTGATATAAACAAAACTCAATTTTTAACATCTATTTTTAATCTAAATCAAGAATTTTTTTCCCACGAACATTCTCTATGTACTTATGAAGGACCTCAAGGACCCATGTACTTATATTTACCCCACCTTTGAAAAGCTATAAATTATCCTTGATGGGTGATAGATCATGTTTAAGGACAGAAGAAGTTGAAGAATGAAAATGAAAGGAATTAGAAAAGTTGAGAGAGAAACATAAGATACAAATGAAAAAACTTCATTTAAGACTATACGAATGCAAAAGCTTCATTTAAGACAAGGTACAATCCTAATCATGATGAACCAAATGATAATAATGAATTAAATAATGATGAAATTAACCATAATGAATTGAATAATGATTAAATTGACCATAATGAAATGAATAGTAATGAAATTAACAATAATGAATTAGATGATGTTGGAAGTTTACATTAAAAGTTCCAAATTTTTTATTTTATTGATGATGAGTTGATGTATGATGCTTTACCCCCATGAATGAAGAAAATTTGATGGAAACAAATAGTTATGAAAATTAAAATCAAAAAAATTTCATGGAAACATATAATGAAGAAATAAACAATGAATAAAATTTTATCCCAATTATAAAAAATAAAAGTAATAATAATTTTGAAACACCCTCTGAACAAATTCCACTATTAACAACACCTCCAATAATTGTGCATAGAAAATACAAGTACTTAATTGAAGTTGACAAAAATATTTTATAATAAATGCATAACAAAATGTCTTATCACCATTCAAGTATACTGGATCAACAAATTTGGGGTATATTATTTCATAATTTGGATTAAAATTGTCAAATATGTCAATTAATTTTTTATTGATAAGATTGATTTAGATGAGATCTATAATGTACATATTAGTACTAGGAACAACTAACATGGATGACTGAAACAATGAAATTCTTGAAAATCTACATGATGTATATCATATTATATGCCCAAGATCACACATCCAAGATCTTAATGCTACCCTAAGTATACTTATAACTTGTGTAGTAAGTTGCTAATAGGGAAAAAATTATTTCTTTCAAAAACAAGTTGAGCACTTAATATAAATAGAAAAATATTAATGAATGCAATTGAAAGATGTGAAAGAATTAATTAACCTAATACCAACAAGCTCTGGGTATTCTCTAGTAGACTTACACAAAAGGACAAGGCTATATATGATGCTCTCATATAGTTACTTTCTTAATTTTGGAAGGATAATATAAGAGTTTCTCCCAATGCAAGATATGTAGTGAAAAGAAGAATTAGTTTTCATAATTGTGAACCACATCCAATATTTTTTTAGATATGACTCAAGAAACCATATACTCTATTTTTTGTAAAAACATCCACAAATTTATATTTGTCATAGATATTTTGAGATTTCCAAACATTTCTACACAGAAATAAATCCTACATGCACTAGTTATTTGCAACATGTAGAATTTTCAATGCACTATGATTTTTGTTGCCATATTAGTTGTAATTTCCATATTAAAAACATTTTAAAGAGTGTGTCATTTAATTTCCATCAAAATTAGATAATTTATTCTATCTTTATTTTAAAAAAGACCAGATGGACAATTATTTTATAAAAAATCATATTTAGATGGAAATTACAACATTTGTGGTGGATTACCAAACTTAAAGAATTAAATCCATGAGAAGAGTAAAAGTGCAATTGGACATGAATTAGTTGGTTTAATAAAATATAAATTGATGACTTATTTAGTAAAAGATGGAAAAAAATCTAAAAGGTATGAGCTTGTTACCAAAAATTATACCTATTTTTTAATTTGTGGTCAAATTTAGGGAGAAAATTGTTTATGAGTATGCAAGGCACACACATAAGGCTAGATGGTTGGATGAAAATTTTAAGATAAAAAAGGATACATTCTCCCTTGGTTTAGTTATTTTATTAGTTGACTTTGCTTAAAATTACATATTCAAACCACAAATGAAAGTTTATTCGTAGTATTACAACTCATCATAAGTTGGCATATTCATGTCTATAACATTCATGCATGCACCTAATAGTCCAGAGTAGAAACATAAAATATTAAGGGAGTACCATTTTTATATCATTGATGACCTATCACATTGTTTAGATTATGTGCAAGGTTGTTTTTAGAAGTTTTATGAAAACTTGAGTCAGAGGAACATTAATTTCAATCGACATTACATTTGGTTAGATAATTACACATCGCAATTCAAAAATTCATGAATATTTTATTGGTTGAATAAGATCCACATTAACACTAGTTTAGAATAGATTTAGAGTTTTACAAAGGCTAGCCATGGAAAAGGGAAACATGACGGTGCTAGAGCATGTGTAAAAAGAGTCATTACAAGTGAAGAGTTGAAATTTGAAAAGGGTGCTGATTTGATAGATGTAAAAACCATGGTTGAATGGTGTAATGAGAACATGTGTCATGGTGCTCAACCAAATTCTTCTATTCATAGACATTTATAGTTAATAGAGGAATAAAACTTGGTAAAATATGAGGATTGTATGATTCTAATAGGTTCAAGTGAGTTCCACTCATTTTCTAGCTCAAATACAAGTTCTTGGACTATTTATATGAGACACTTGCCATGTTTCTATCCTACATACATACACTCTATTTGGAATGAGTGTGAGTCACAATATGAAGGATAAAAAAGACTAAATGCCCAAATGTTGTGATTGATATTTATTGATCAACAATGGTCATATATATATATATATATATATATATATATATATATATATATATATATATATATATATATATAGCCACCTAATATGCTAACTGACAAATCTAACTAATGCTATAATAGCTAAGCACTAATCAACGCTATAATTGAGCACCAACCTACTAGTTACATTAATAAAACAATGTTATCTACCAAATTTTGCCAACATTACCCCTTTAGTACATTATTTCTACAAATATCATATTTCGTAATAGTGGTCCCCCCTTTATTACAAACACTATAAAATGATTTACACTCTCTACATAGCCTACTCACTTTCTAAGGTGGCATGGCATCTTTGTGGCTTCATGGTCCTGGTGACGCATTGATTTTTCCTTGTTGGATTACCAAAAACTTGGAAGTGCCAGGAACACTTCTCTCTGTTAACACCTTCTGTGGTTTCTCAGATTACAAGGATTACCACAAACCAATATGGTTTTTTGCTGTAAGTTGACCACAGACCTAGAGGGTTGTAGGAGGTTTCTACTATACTTTGGTGGTTTCTCAAATTACTATAAACCCTTTTCCAAGAACTAAGTGTTACTTTAGTGCTTTTTCTCTCCACAACAATATTTTTCAGGAGGTAGTAAATTGGAAAATAGTGCGCAGTAGCTTATTGAAAAACACACTATAAAACATAAATAAACACAACAAAATTTGTCACCATAGCAATGGTGTGACCCCATCGTAGGTGACTCACGGGAGGATGCTATTTGTCCTCTAGCCTCCATATATCCTCTAGCCTCCAGTTAATGAATCTGCTTCTCTCAACAAATATGGCTTTGAACATCAACCCTTATATGTCTTTTTTTAGGACAAAACTCTCCTAATGACACATACAACTTAGGACGTCAGGTTCGCTCGATAATTCATCCATACAAGAGATTTTTGACATTATATATATATATATATATATATATATATATATATATATATATATATATAATGGACCCAAAATAATTTTTATATTTTATGAATTTTCTTTATTGATGTATTTATGATTAAAAATTCTTAATTCTTGACCCTCAATTTTAACACTTTTGAAATGACTTTTCAAACTTATCTCAAAACTAGTATTTAAAATCAACATAAAATATTATATAAATATTTAATATTCAAACAATTGAAACTTAATAACCTATACTATAATGACATCAATCCTCCTATGAGATTGACCAAGAATATAATACACTTGACTATAATGAATGCATTTTTGACAATATACATGAACACCTAAATACCTTAAGAGACTACATGGAAGTTGGACATCATTGATGTGTCACGACTAGATCTAAATAACCAACTTGGAATCCAAAATGGAAACGTGGTGATATCTCTATCATTCCATCCATACTATTTGAGGGTACACATCTTATCTTATTGGTGTTAAGGTATATGAAAAATGATGGTGCCTTCAAAAACTTCAACACTATGGTTGTATTAGCTCTTGGCATCTTCACTTTTCCAATGCTTCTATTGCTTTGATGTCAAGCTTCTACTACATGAATTATTCTACAATAGTAACTTCTTCTCTACTGTTACATTATATAGGTCATAGGGATTTTGATTATACAAAGATAAAATGATTTGAATCAAGCTTTCACCTATTCTAGACTGTCTTTCACAGAATGGGAATACTTTCATTATCTTTTCCTTACAAGTCTGCTAGGAACTATATATCTAAATCAAAATCTAGCCTATGCTAAAAACTATTGAATCTACTCACTCAGGATTATTCCTTTCATATTCAGAGGCAATGTAGACATTAACTACCCCTCATAAAACATCTAAAATTTCATCTTAATGCTTTAGATCTGATACCAATGAAGGATAAAAAAGATATAATGCAAAAATGTTGTGTTTGATATTTATTGATCAACAACGGTCATATATATGTATATATAGAGAGAGGAAATGGTTAACATAATCATAAACCAGTAACCACTTTGCCACCTAATCTGCTAACCAACACATCTAATGCTATAACAACTAAACACTAATCGATACTATAACTGAGCATCAAACAACTAGTTACATTAATAAAACAATGTAATATACCAAATTTTGCCAACAGGTTGAATGGTGTAATAAGAACATGTGTCATGATGCTCAACCAAATTCTACTATTCATAGACATTTCTAGTTAGTAGAGGAATAACACTTGGTAAAATATGTGGATTGTATGATTCTAATGGGTTCAAGTGAGTTCCACTCATTTTATAGCTCAAATACAAGTTCTTAGACTATTTATATGAGACACTTGGCATGTTTCTATTTTGCATACATGGACTCTACTTAGAATGAGTGTGAGTCACAAGAGTGGATGGATGACTACAATTTCAAACCTATAATTCCAATCAAGACATATCAGGTTCTAACAAATCTACAACTTATATATATATGACATTATCAGATGATATTTACCATGTATCTAATCTAGTGTAGCCAGGTAGAATATTTTTCATTATGTACGACTTATTCTCATTATATATCTTCATAGTGTCACTAATTTTTTTTTTGATAAAAGGCATATTTGTATAGTATTTACAGATGAGAAAAATGAAGAGGGCACATATTACTACTTGTGTTAGTGTATAGAGAGAAAGAAAATTTGACTTCCTTAGCTATAAATGGAAAAAAACATTGACTATCCCACTGGGTCAGTGGTAGCTGCAAGAACATGATTTCAATGATATCCTATAAAAAATTTAGATCAATGGTTTTTTGGAGAGTTTGAAATGCACAGGAAGATACTACACTATTCAAATTTGATTTTTGCAATGACTATTGAATTACAAAAATATCATGGGAGACTATTAAACAAAAAACTATCGAATGTCTAGGAGTGAATCCATGAAGCTATTCTTGATACTATCAAGGTTAAAACATAGCCTAGTGGTTTATTGGATTGGAATACATAGGTACGTTGACTTTTTAAATGTAGATATAATTAATTTTACCATTTTTTTAAAAAATTTTCTAGGTAGTACATATGAATTTATTTTTTCATTACTTAATAAATATTTTTTGTAGGTTAGTGGTGCCAAATACACTTTTACCTTCATTTTTTTGGCACTATAAGTAAATAATTAGATATTCTTCAAGCTAAGAGAAGCTAAATTCTTAGGTACTTAATGTTTTCAAGTTCTTGAATGGTAACAAAAATTCACTTCCAGGTGGATTTCAACATTGTGGCAATATGAGCACATGTAATTTTCCTATATAGACATGATCAGAGTGATAGATTCTTAAATGAAGGTCCCAAAGGCAAAAATGATAGTTGGATCTCAAGAAGTTACCTAATCAATGCCAAAACATTACATTTTAGGACTTGTCACTATAGATTTTGCCATAGAGTGTTATTAAAGTTTATAATTGAGTGATATGGGGAACAATTAGAAGACTTCAACAGGCAAGGAAGGGATATGATGGTTCATAGAAATGACTTAGAATATTATTTTTATGCATCTTTGAACTTTTGATAAAAAATTACATTTGTCTTTTATTAGGAAGGGCATTCTTGAGGTTGGAATGGGTGGTGGGTTTGTCGATTAGATGTCATGGGAGGCTAATAACCTAATCTTAAATGTTATTTCCTGCCATACATGTTGTTATTTCCATATTTTAGTCAAGAAGGATCAAAATCAGAGTTGTGCAACCATAACTTCAACTTTGATAACATTTATTGTCATTTCTTTACACCCTTGAATGATAGTGAAAATGTAGTTATGGCTGGATTTGAATGTCATGATAGTGTGAACACATGTTATTTTACTATATAGATGTGAACAAAGTGATATATTCTTAATTGGAGGTCTCAAAGGTAGAAATGATAGTCGTAGCTCAAGAAGTTGTCTATTCAATGCTAAAAAAAATGCATTTTAAGACTTGTCACTATAATTTATGCCATGAATTAATATCAAAGTTTACACCTAAGTGATTTAGGTTAAAATTATAATAATTTAATATGTAGGGGAAGGATTTTAAAATTCATGGAAATGACTTTCAAGTTTCATTTTATACATGTTTGAACTTAAGCTAAACAACTAGAATTTTTTTGTATTGGGAAGGGCATTCTTCAAGATGGAATGGGTGATGGGTTTGTCGATCAGGCATGATGGGAGGTAAAGAATCTGGTCCTAAATTTCATATTCCCATCAAATGTGTTGGAAGTATCAATGTTTGGTCAAGGAACATCATAATTAGAGTTATGCAACCATAACTTTAACCTTGACAACATTTATTTTTAGTGTTTCCACCCTTCTAAATAGTAATGAAAATGTACTTTCAAGTGTATTTTGATGTTGTGTTTGTGTGAGTACATGTAATTTGAACATATATATGTGATATAAGTGATATATTCTCAACTAGAGGTCCTACAGGTGGAAATGGTAGTTGGAGCTCATAAGTTGTCTATTCAATGCTAAAATGTTGTATTTTAGGATGTGTCATTGCAACTTGTTCCATAAATTTCTCTCAAAGGTTTTAATTGAGTGATATAGGGTGAGATTATAGATATTCAAGAGGTATTATAAATATTTGACAATTCATGGAAATGACATATAGGTTTCATTTTATGCATGTTTGAACTTATACTAAAAATTCCTTTTTTTATATTGGGAAGCACATTCTTGAGGTTAGAATGGGTGGTGGGTTTGTTTATTGAGAATTATGGGAGGTCAATAACATTTTTAAGAAAATTATCTTCCCTTATAAGTGTTGTAAGTTCCAATATTTGGTCAAAAAGCATTAAAATCAGAGTTTCACAACCACAACTTTAACTTTGACAACATTTGTTATTAGTGTTTTTGCACTCTTGAATGATAATGAAAATGTACTTCCAATTATATTTGAATTATATGGTGATTTGAACACATATAATTTTCCTAACTAATTTTGATTTAAATGATATATTCTCAATTGGAAGTCTCAGAGGTAGAAATGGCAGTTAGAGCTCAAGAAGTTGCCTATTCAATGCCAAAAAGTTGCATTTTAGGATTTATCACTGCAACATGTGCCACATATTTATCTCTAAGGTTACACCTAAGTGATCTAGGTTAATATTATAGGGATTTAATATGCAAGGGAGGGATCTGATGGTTTATGGAAATGACTTGTAGGTTTTGTTTAATGCGTGTTTGAATTTAGGCTACGAAAATATTTTTTTATTATATTAGAAGGGCACTCTTGAGGCTAAAATGGGTGGTGGATTTGTCAATCAGGGATGATAGGAACCCAAGAACATTGTCCTAGATGTTATTCACCCCCCATATGTGTTGGTAGTGCAAGATTTTGACCAAGATGACGTATTTGCATATTGACACTCTACTTAGAACTAATATGTTTTACTTGCACTTATTGTTAATCCTTGAATGGTTGAATTAAAATTATTTATTTATTTTCAAATGATGTAGAGAATCTATGGGTAATAAATTTAATTTTCTAGTTTCAATTATCTGATTTTTTTTTAAAATTTTCTTATGCCTTGGGTGTGTACTCTTGTAGCAACCTTATCAAGCCTCTCTCATGCATATAGTCTTCCTCTTTCTTGTCCAACACCCTTCACCTACTATATCATTCACTCCTCTCACACAAACACCAAAATATCCTTGTAATTTTTTTTTTTGACTTTATCCTCCTTTTCTCTTTTAAAATTTTCAATCTTATCTAGACTCATATACGTAATGCATGGTTACAAGTTCTTATCATCTCTATAAGGATTATATAGCAATCCACTTGCTCAATTGAATCCTCTGACATACCTAATATAATAACAAAATATTCAAGTCACAACTCTTCAAGCATTACTCTATTCTCCTAAACATGATTATATACATAATATCAAGGCTTAGATCAAACTTATACCTTGAAAGCTTATCCTTAGAATTACTAAGGGATAAAACACACCCATACAAGATTCAATACTTACCAAGGACCCCCATGAACTCCAACAAATCAATAAAATTATTTCCATAGGATTGTAGTAAACTATATCTCCATGATTGATATTCCTCAAACCGCCTTTACTTGAGGGTGAAACTACCCTTCTATCTGCATAAAAGCATTCAATCCTCCACACTCTTGAAACTTAGCATGGGATGTTATCTCTAGGCTTAAATGACATTGTAAAACATCAAATTTTATTAAAATACATTAAAAACATAATGATAAGGAGTTACTCCACTAAATAACACATATTTTATTGATCTTCATAAATATTTACAATATGGTCCACTGTCATATCCTTGTCATCATGGAAAACACAGTTTTCCATCTTCTTGGTCCATCTATCCCTCTTTATTAAACCTCCTACCTACTCTACTAATTTATACTACTTCCCCCTACTCTCCTAAACCACACCCCAACACAACTCTCTCTCTCTCTCTCTCTCTCTCTCTCTCTCTCTCTCTCTCTCTCTCTCTCTCTCTCTCTCTCTCTCTCTCTCTCTCTCTCTCTCTCTCTCTCTCTCTCTCTCTCTCTCTCTCTCTCCCCCCTTTTATCACCCACTTTGCATGAAAGTGTATTTTAAGTGTTAAAGGTGATTTTGAGACTACATGAGATTTGTGATAGAAGATATTGTCAAAGATCAGTTGTAAAAGGCCTAACACCCTTAAGTGATAGGCGTAGAATGCAATAAAAATAATAATGCGATTTGAGTTGGGTCTATAGTGGGGTTGAATTACATTTGGAGTGAGGTGTTGAAGAGTTGAAAATAAGTTTTAAGAATGTGCATTAGGCCAATTAGGCCAAATAGCCCTTGACGAGAAAAAGTGCAAGAAAGTGTAGAGGAGTGTGGAGACCTTTGAAAGTAGATTGAGTGGGTTGAATGAAGGTTGGATAAGTGGATATAAGAGCTAGAGGAAGTATTGTTGAAATTATTAACGAAAAGGAAGGCATCTAGGCATAACCAAGCCTAGGGAATATATAGTGAGATAGTGTGAAGAGTGAATGACAAAAGGGGTAGGTTTGGGGATAGTAAAGTAATTTAAAAAAAAAAAAGGTATTTATATACATTATTTGAGAGGGGAGGGAAAATATAAAGGAACAAGAATCATAGAGGCCATACAAG
>JARHVA010007189.1:0-27500 GCA_037957365.1 Torreya grandis
GACAAGATTTTCCCAATATGTATTAGGTAATTTTACATCCTCAACCTATGATATAAATAAATTCCATAATGACTCTATTACACCATTCTATAAATCCATTCTATTGAGGTGAATATGGATCTATCAATTGATGATTGTTTCCATTCACAATAAGATAGGTTGATAATTCCTTTATTTGTGTATTCCCCCCATGATCTAAGTAGAACATCTTGATTTTCCTACCAATTTTATATTTCAATCATGGCCTTGAATTATTTGAAGACTTGAAAAGCTTGATCCTTAGTATTGAATAAATATACCCACTTTTTTCATGAGTAATCATCAACAAAAATCTAAAAGTATTTATACCCTTTGAGACTGGGAGAAAAATGTCCATAAACATCGATGTGCACCAAGTACAACTTACCAAGTGACTGATACTCAATCTTTTGAAAGGGAGATCTTCTTTATTTTCTTGATAAGCAAATAATACATATATTAGAAGATTTATTTAGTTTGAGAAGACCACAAACCATATATTTTTTCCTCAATTAAACCAAATATCCATAACTCAATTGACCATATCTTATATGTGATAAATTTCCTAGTTTTGTATCTTTGACCATAATTGCTTGATGATCATTTTGAACAAATCAAGCTAAAACATTTTGACAATGTTGGAAGCTTTAGAAATCACTTTGAAATGCCTATACTTGTCTTTGATATGACAAAACTTTTGACCATTTTGGTGATCAAATTCAACCATGAGGTTGTGGTCAAGTAACTAATTAATAGATAACAAATTTTTTGTAAGCCCTAAAACATATAGCACATTTGGAAACCTGAAATTTATGTTTCCAATTTGAAATTTGATGTCACCACTACCTTGTACTATATATGAGATATCATCTCAAAGTGATACATTTCCCTTTGAATCTAATTTTTTCAAAGTACAAAACCACTTTTTTCTACCTATCATGTGTCTGGTTACTCTTGAATCAACATACCAAACTGCACTTAGATGATTGGTAGACTCGTGTGTTCGGGTAGGTAAACCATATTCCTCATTTGAAGAATCATTGTTTTTAGCAACATTTCCATATTGTTTAGGCTTATAATTTTTTTGTTTCCACCTATTTTTTTGTTGTGGTTTATTTTTTTCAGTTTGTGGTCACTCGTTGAAATATGACTTCTTACTTGATGAGCCTTGTTGAAATGTGTTTTACCAACAATGTTTCAAGTCATGCCCTTATTTTCCACAGATTTGACATGCTTTAATAAAATGTGAATTTTTTCCTTGTTAGTTTTTGTTTTTTAATTTTACTTTGGAGATTGATTTTGACCCTTTTATGACTTTCTTCCCCTTTTTAATTCAATGCAAGTGCATGTTAATTATCTACTTCTCTAAATTATGATTAACTTACTCTTATTAAAAAAAAATTAACCAACACCTCAAAGGTTGGTTTTTGTCTTATGACATTCAATCTAGTCATAAAGATCCTATATGTAGGGGGTAGTTTCTCTAAGGACTATAGGAACTAGAGAGTCATTTGTCATCGATTCACCTAAATATTGAAGTGAATCTCACAAAAGTTGCAACTCTTCTAAGGAATGCTTCTACTTTTTCATCGAATTTGAGCTTAAGAGTGTGTAATTGGCTCTAAAAGATGGAAAATTTGGTATTGATTCTTAGCTTCATAAATAGTTTTAAGCTTATCCCATGCATATTTTACAATTGTAGCACTATGTATATGAGGTTTTACACCTCATAATGAAACACCAAACATGATTATCAACTTAGAAATTTTAATTAGCCTTTTCATATTTATGTTGTTGATCAACATTTATTGCATGTCTGAACCATGTGCCTTCAACTACTGACCAAATATCTTCAAACTATAGATGTTTTTGTACTTTTATTTTACATATTTCATAATTATCACCATGAACTAATTGTGTGTTAGGGAGCATAACACATGGTCTGAAACCAAAAACTTTTCAAGTTATATATAACAAAGAAATACAAGTGTGTTTAAGTGTAGAAAGTAAAATGTGTGTTTTATAAAATGTAAGGAAAATTCAATAAATCATACAAAAAGATGACAAATTATGCACTATCACACAATGGGACGTTAGACCTCTACTAAAAATGCAATCCAAACAAGTAATGGAAAACTAGGCATCAGTTTTCAACCAAAAATGCATCTGAGGAGCAAAATGTGGCTACAATTTTTCCTTTTGAATTTTGATAATTTAATGAATCCAATAGATATATAATCTAAATATATGCACTTTTTTAAAAGATAGTATGCAAATTGGAGTTATGAGTCAAAAGTTATGGCCTCTTAAATGTCTAAAATACATGAACTAGTTAGTTACACTAGAAAAAACTAGAAATTCTAGTTTTATTGGTAATTAGAATGTATAAAATATCCATATAACTACACACACACACACACACACACACACACACACACACACACACACACACACACGACACACACACACCACACCACACACACACACACACACACACACACACACACACACACACACACACACATATATATATATATATAAAGTATCGAACGTGAAAAAAAATTACCTTCGTAGGCTTCACGGATTAAAAAAGTAATGAACCTTGAAATAAAAGATCTTCAAATGTGGCTCATAGTGGTGAAGGACCAAGTCCTAAAGTGTTTTAAAAATGCCCAAAAAGTGGTCATATGGTGTGAACAGAGGCCAAAATATTCTAGTGGCATGATGGTGGTGTTGATGCTAGAAGTGGTGGATTTGGGTGGTGCATCCACCCCAAAAATTTAACCTTACACCAAATGAAAACTTTTGAATTGCACTCTACAATGCTCCATTTTCAAATAATGAATACTTTTTATGAATCTATCAATGAGAATAATCTATTGATATAGGACTTGATCCAAGATTCTACAAAAAAAATTCAAAAAAACTACCATTTTTTTTGTTGTTCCTTACTTGTTCTATAAAATAGAAACTTAAAATCATAGAAAATCACTAAAATTTTCAAAAATTCTAATTCTTTTAAAATTATTATTTTTCTAAGTAGAATTTATAAAAATTACCAGATCATTTCTAGAGATTTTATAATTTTTTTTTTCATATCTGACAAATAATACAAATTTTTCATCATAATGACATATAAAATCATCTAAAAAACTTAGATCTATTCCTCTATATCTATTCATCCACCAATTTAGAATTGGATCTTGAACAAAAATAATTAAAGAAAATTGAAAGCTCTCAAATATGATCTCAGATTTAAAATTTATCCCAAAATTTATCAAAACAAAAAAAATTACCTATTTTGATAACTATTCTCCTTCCACAAAATTGGCAAGAATTTTGGCAATGTTTCAAATTAGGATGGCTGAAATTGGAGAAACATGATGCATCCAAAGATCACACAAATCTTTCTCTCAATCTCCATCAAATCTCCAATTCTTTGAAAAGACTTCTCATGAATTTTCTACAATAATACCAAATGAAATGCAAAATAAATTACATTAACTAAAGTGAGAAAATCACTACTAGAGGTGCTTATTTATATAATAAGAAATGATATTATATCTCCTAATCTACAGGAGATTACAACTAGTCACACCCTAGGAAATACCCCACCTAACTACCTAGGTCAATCAAAGGTGTAAATCACCTTGAGACATATTCTTACAAGTAACTAAGATTAATTAATTATTCTAACAACCTTTTAGGGTTTTACTATCTAAATATTAAGCTAGATTAAAGAGTTAGGTCTATTGTTAATCTATAATAAAATTGGAATTTATTGGTTCAATGAAACTTTACAAAAATAGTAAATATAAGGTGGAGGGGGAATTATCTAGATATACACAAAGTTTGTCATGGATTTGAGTACTAGAAATAGCTAAGTAGACATAGAGAAATCTTTCATCTATTGACTATTTTTCAAGATCTAGCTTTGGATAGTAGTGCCCCCTTTAGGATAGTAGTAATGTGTTGGTGATAGTATTTAATTATGGTGCTAGAGTTATTTCTATAGTGGTTATCTATAAAATTTATTTTAGTTGTGGGAGTTTTTAGGAATCTTATGGGTGATTTTGTGTCATGCGAGAGCTCACTTGTGTTACTTTTTTGATAGATTCTTCTCCAAAATCCTAATTAATACCTACAAACATGAAATAATAAACTAATAAAATTCAAAAGTAAAGGAAAAACTAGGTTGTGGGATGTTATGATTGTACAAATCAAAACCCTTATTATATTAGCCTCTACCTACATTAACTCCAATGCTAGGGGTCTCAGATCACATGTAGTTTTCCCTTAGGGAATGTGTAGTATCAACATACATGGTATGTTATAACTTAATTTATCTTAGGACATTATTTAATCAAGAATATAAATGTCTATCTGTGAAATATGAGTAATATGCAGAGTATTTGAGTTATACCATTGGTCAATTTTATTTAAATAAGTGCAAAAATAGTAAGTGATAGATGTAAAATTCTTTGTGAGGCTCTTTATGTAGGAGGATATATATTTTGAATATAATTCCTTATTCATTGGTAAACAAGTCATGAAAAATATGTATAAAAAATTAACATAAGGGTCATAGAGGTGTTAAGACTCAAACACAAGTGAAAAGGCTCATCAAACATTGAAGCCAAAAACAAATAGTAATACCATTTGGTGATACTATCTTGAAAGTGGTGATAATTTCCCAAGTCTCAAAATTTATCAAATTAGGAATGATAGACTAGGGGCCCTTAGGATTGAGAAAAGGTGACCTATGACTCCTGAAGTGTCAAAAATAGAGAGAGTAAGGCATAAGATATATCAACATACTCAATATAACCATGTGAAGAATGACTATAACCATCACTAAGACCCTTTGTGTTAAATAAAAACAAAAGATATACTACTTGTGGTTTCTCAACCAAATTAGGGATTTTATATTATCCAAAAAATTAACTTGCAACCATGTCATAATACACTTTGGTTAATACTAAATACTTATCATATTTCCATTCAAAATTATGACCTTCCCACTATATAAAAACACAATCCTATGAAAATCATACTAATGAATATCAATATCCATTTACAAATACAATTCAAAGACTAGATTAGTAATTTACGTAATGAATAAAATTGACTGATTTTGAATGATATTTCAAGCCCAAAAGTTTTGATATGATTAATAAAAATTCAAGACATATTTATAAGTCAACTATCCTCTTGTCATTTAAGTTCAATACATAATAATACAAAGAAAAATATCTTGAGGAATGTTTCCCACTTTTCATGGATCAAACAAGGTAAACAAATAAATATATAAATATTGACCAACAAACATCCACTCAATTTTGAATAATATTCAGTTATCATTTTTAGACCATATTGAAATACAAAAGTCTTAAATCCTTAATTTTATTGAAACATTACTTCACTATTACATAAATGATTGTATTCAATGAAAGAATTTGAAATAACAACACAATAAGAACATGTTTACTCTTTAAAATCATAACACTATCATAATTGAGAAACTCTACATATAAATACATACACATCATCGATAAAGTCAAATAAATCCTTGCCAAAGGACATCCTCATCAAAATAAAAAATTGTGTTACAACTAGTATGTACATCAATATATTTTCCACTATCTAATTCCAATGAGAGACATCAAGAATTCAACCCATATTCATGTGAAAGATAAGCCAAACCATTAGTCGGCATCCCTACCACCCCATCCATTTCTTGGTCGTTGAAGTAGGTATTCATAAACAAGCTTGTATTACCCAAAGATTCTAACAACATAATGCAATGGTGTCATATTTTTAAAAAAGTCTTTCAAAATAAATACAAAAAAATAACCAAAAAGTCCAACATAAGCTTAACTTGACACACACACATATGGGACATAAACCATCAAATATACATTGAAAATAAACTAGGTTTCAAAACCCAAAACACCCAAAAATCATCCAAAAGACCCAAACACAAAACCAACATAAGAGAGCAACCAATGAGTCTTTTTAGCAATTGATATTATCTATAGCCATCCAAGGGTGATGTTTTCTCTTGGTCTCACCCTTCAAGGTTTCCTTGACAAAATTATTCAAACAATTTATAGATTTAGGTCTATTTAAGATCCCATACACTTTCAAACCTTAAACCATCGGTTTATTCAAATTACACAGCACCTAATGAAACATTTATTCATAAAAAAGTTTATTAATGTACATACTTAGTAGTAAGATGAAATTTGACACCAAAAAGGATTAGCCCAAATTATATTACTTCTTTTCCACCAAAGTCATTCTCTCTCTCTCTCTCTCTCTCTCTCTCTCTCTCTCTCTCTTCTCTCTCTCTCTCTCTCTCTCTCTCTCTCTCTCTCTCTCTCTCTCTCTCTCCTCTCTCTCTCTCTCTCTCTCTCTCTCATATTTATATTGAATTTTCTATTGTTAAAGTTCTAAATAGTTGAACTCAACATTCCACTAGATGTAACTACCACCTCAAAAATTACATGATTAGATTTATATAGTCATGAATTTTTCAAAACCCTTGGCATCCTACATGTATCCCCCCAAAAATTGTAATGCATTCCATCCACCAAGCCATAAAAAATGAAATGAGCAAATGATAACCCTAATTGAGTATGCCTAGAGTAAACCACTAAATGCCTTTATGGTTTGGGTTAACTGACCATCGTTAAATATAAAATTCCATCTACCTAAGTCTCTATGACTTATGTCTACATTTTAACTAATGCCATCACCTTAAAATTTAAAATCATAACCATTCCTTGTCTTAATATTCATTTTTTCCTAGTCCTTTAATGGACTATTACAAACTATACAATAGTTTAGTTCTTATAATAACTTATAAATATCTAATTACCTTAGTATGATAATGGATTTTTAATATTAGCGTGCCATCCCTTTTTGGTTAACACTTTTTATTGCCATTCGAACCTAAACTAGTCTTAGAGTACATAATCACAAAAACTAATAGAAGTTATTTTAACCTTTAACAACCTTTTATTCACATTCAGATGTTATCTACATCTAGACTTTTCATAAGTCTTCAAATTGATGTTATAATAAACATATTATCATCGCCAATGTGCATTTAGTTATCCAAAATTAAAACAATGAATAAAAATGATAACTATAACAACAATAAAATTCAATCAACACACCTGGAGCTTCACTTTAATCTACAACATATTTTGGAGGAAGATAAGAAGGTTCATATCAACATATAGGTGGGTTCATCCCTAGTTTTTCTGCACTTTTTGTTTTCCTTTGGGGATTTCGGTTGCCCATTATTCTTGTAATGCTCTTGTTCTTTTATTAATATATTTTTACCCTTTTTATTAACAAAAAAAAATTCAATCAACACAAGACTGATAATCATAGTGAACTGACACAACTCAAGATTAACAATAAAAAGCCTAAATAATTCATAGTGATACCACTCCATCATGCTTTAAAATTCACTATATACTTCACCTTTGTCATTGTACATAATATTCCATAAACAACCTATGCTTATCTATATTGAACCTAAAACCAAACCCATAAAGGCATTAATAATATCTAGTCTTCATCAAATCTATACAATTACAGATTATAATTATATATAAAGATCAATTTAAAACCAAATTAAATATTCTTAAATGAATCATAATATCAATAATATAATGTCCAAAAATCATAATAGTACCAATAAATAGTTAATAATTGATGTAATAGTTAGATGTGGTCATGATAAATCACATAATTCTAGTGTATCATTATCTAGTGAATATCACCTAATTCAAATGGTATAATCATATGAAATTGAAATAATAGAAATTAGTTCTAAGTCCAGTATAGTCCCAAAATCTTGATTTCACTAATAAAATAGTCTAACTTTTTGATAAGATAAAAACTCAAACTTGGTATTTTGGTAGGGTTGGTGCATGAATAGTGTGTATAATCTCAAAATGTATCTATGATTTGGTGATTTTGCATGGCATATACACCTAAAATGTGTTTGAATCTAAATTATTAATCAAAATATAGGTTATGATCTATAAAATGTGTATTATATATACATATATATATATATATATATATATATATATATATATATATATATATATATATATATATTACAAATATAAAAACAATTATCCTAAATTTATGCCAAATGTATATAATTATATCCCTAATTTCTATATGAATCATGTAAACAAAATCCTATTCTTAATTTTATTCAATTTTATGTATGTGGAATCATATATTTATGACATCTCCCCACTAGTATCTATTTAATTTTGATGTGGTTATAATGAAAAATTTATAATTCACTATCATGACTCAAAATGTGTACTTTTATCAAGAACAACTCTTGTACATGCATAGTCATATAGTGCTTCTATGCCAAGTGTCTTAGACCTTAATGCTTGAGAGTGGTTCTATGATTTAATTTAACAATGGGATCATCAAGAAATGTGTGGTATTCTTGTTCTCCTTGGGATAAACCTCTGAAGAAGGATGAATTACTTGTAATCTAAGCACATGTACTTTAGGACTAACACACAGACCTATAAGAGTATAAATTAAATATATGACTAATTTTAAACCTAATATTGGCCAATAAAAAGGGGTGAGAGAGAAAGAGGGTTAATCAAATGGAATGTGGTGATGCATCAAGAATAGATTTAGCACTTCATCCACTTGATGGCATAATAAAAATAAGGAACCAGATACACATAGTCTTCAACTTCACACTAACTACATAAGTGTTTCATATAGAGGTATGGGAACACAACACAATGTTAATAAGGATGAAAAAGGTTCCATAGATAATACCAATGTAGACTCGTTTATACATGGTGTGTGACCTATAGATTATTTTGATTCCACATAAAGGTACAGAGGGAGGACAATAATAAGAGGAACAAATATACATAGACAAATATCAACAATCATTAATACCCACATAACATAGAAATGAAGAAATGAATTTTGTTTGTTAATTAATTTCAAGGCTTAATCTAATATTAAGACATGAATTGGTATATATTTTTTATTACAAGGAGAGGGCTGATTTTCACAATGAAAATTAGGGTTTATATAGAGCTATACAAGATCCTATGTAATTAATTTAACATTTAACATGGTAGATAGGAACTTGAATTCAAAATTTGACACTTAGAACTCAATAAAACTAGACTCTTATGCAATACCTATTAAAAACCATGCTCATTCAATTTGGGTTGATTCTCTCATTATAGAAGTAGTTATAAGGTCATTATTAGATATTTATATGATTTACGTGTGCATCAAGGACATAAGTACACCTCTATATTTAGAGGAGATGTGTATGCATGATATGTCCACCTACTCACTACCTTTGCTTTTAATTATGATCTAACTCATCTTTTCTTGATGTCTAATTGAGACCAACTACCACCTTTGCTTATCTCCACCACCTATCACTCATCCTAAACTATTATCTAACATGGAGGCTATGTATGTGTTTTTAGATTTTACCATGTCATCTTTGCATGCATGGTGGAGCTTCATGCATGTCTCTCTTAGGGATTATATGTGAACTAAACCCTATTCAATTTAGACTTTGTTAAGTTTGTGATAGCTACGCATGGGGAATTTAGATGAAAGGATAACATGTGCCCTTCATACGTCATATAATCTAGATGAATTTATGTTTGGTTCACACCTAATTATATTCAACACTTTGAATACCTATGTTCACTCAAATAGCCAAGTACATGCTTAATTATTAGTTTCCATGCACATGAATTAATACTTGAATGTATCTTGTGTAAAGGGTATGCCTATAAGGTTATATGGGAGGATGGGAACTAGAATCTAATAATGTAATAGTGTGGGGAAGATACAGACCCATGTGATGGAATAGAGGGTAATCATATTCAAAAAGTTTAAGTAATTAATTCCTCTTATATCTTGATACTATTACTACCTTTGGTAATCTATGCCTTGCATCTAGGAAATTACATTGGCTTACAAAGGGGGTGTTATATTAAAAAAATTGTATCCTATGAATCATGAGAGTGAAGGTGTGGACCTATATGATTTGGCATGGAAATTAATAATTTATACATGAGTATACTCTTAGATATGAGTGAATAATAAGAATGGATCTCTCAGGTGTGCACATATAACTAGAAAATATGCATTATGCACTCCACCCTAGATAGTATAAAGTCTAGGAACTCTATGTGATATACTTGTATTCCAATATTTATATGTGATGGATATGCATGAATATATTATGTATAGGTCATTAACTAAGATCTATTCATAGGTGTGAATTGACATTTAGTTTATGTTTGAATCTATATTGACCTTTTACTTTGGGTGTTGGTGGGGAATCACCTATGTAAAAGATTACCCCTAAGAAATTCAAAATTATGAAATCATGAAATCCTTCTATAGGGTCTTATTATATTCATGTGTAATAGGTTAAATTGAAGAGTTAACACTTTTGTCAACATTTATGGGTTGCTTTCTTGTTAAGTAAAGACCAATAGCCTTTAAAGCAATCCATTGGGTACAAAGTCATCTAGATTCCTTTGATCTTTATCCTTCATGAAATTAGATATGATAATTTTATCCATAATTATAAGGAACTAAAAATACCTTTCAAAAAGAATAACCAATCCAAATAATTATGCTGAATGGTACTTATAAAAAGGGAAAAAATAAACTAAACAAAAACTATGCACAAGAACTTATAAGCTAACCAAAAAAAAAACATATTTATGTGTCACTTAAGTAAAATAATAAATATAATCTACTATTTAATAAATATGCATAATCATTAGAGATATTTCTTGAGATGAATCTCATTGATGAGGATAAGCAACACTTCTCCACTTGGCTTCATGAGTTAGAAGGCATTGGCCTACTTAAAGATGGCTATGGTGCTTTAGATATTTTTCTCTATCTCCCTCCCATTTGATTACTAATTCTCCTTCATCTAATATTTTGTTAGCAATTTTTCTCTCAAATGTCCTTTTTATATATGATTGTTGAAACTCCATAGTGTGTATAACTTGTACTCTTGTTTATTGAAGCTATATTACCTCAGACAACCTTAATGTCATGGGATCACTCTTCTGTAACTCTATTTTATGTGATAACTCTAATGAAGTCAAATCAATATATGTAAGAAACATGACTTCCCTCCCATAAACTAGTATGAAAGGTGAATTCCCTAGTACTCTTTTAGTGTTATTGGATCTACTCAAATAGCTATTTTGAGTTTGGTATACTATTATAATTGGTTATAATTCATTTTTTTCTTGATGATTTGAATCAAGTTCTTATTTTTCAACTCAACTAGCCCATTATTTGAGGGTGATAGTTTGAGGAAGTGCTCAGGTGGATGTTGTGTTTGACCACCTAATCTTTGATTTTATTTTTAAGAAAATCCATTACATTCTCATAAATAATGGTGGATGGAACACCAAATAATTCTATAATGATTTTTTATAAATTAAAAATATAAATCTCATTATCCTCTTTGAGTGTTTAATATCCTTTATCCACCTTGTGAAGTAGTCAGTTGCTATGAGGATCCATTTGTGTTTGGTGCTTGATGGTGGATTTATCATTCTAATGAAGTCCAAGCCCCATTAGGGAAAGTATTTATCTACTTGTATTAGGAATATGGGTGTATATACCAATTTATACTTGCCTAAAGAGAAGGTACACTTCTTGTAGTTTCACACCCATGTATGTGCATCTTTGAATAGAGTTGGACTAGAAGAACCAACTCTCATGATTTTAATAACAATGATCTTAGCTAAGTAATGACCTCCTAATAGATCATCATGGAAAATTCTAAGGATATTTTTTTCTTGATCCTCTTTTATGAATCTAAATATAAATACATTTGTTTATTTAATGAATAGTGTACTATTATAAAGCACATAAGGAATAACTTGTAATCTAAACTGCCAATGTTTTGACTTATTTATGCCATGTGGATATGCACTAGTCTAAAATAATATGGTAATGCTTTGATTCCAACCTATTGGGGCATCTTAGTTTGTTGATTGGTCCTCACATAGTTAAAGGATTACTTTATCTTTAACTTTTACAACTTTTTCCAACTATTCACACAATTCCTTCCCCCACACTATCTTGGTGATTCATATATCTACATCATACATTGTCACCTTTGTGATCCAAATAAATCTATTCTCATCGATAAACTTACTAATTAGAAACTGTTTTATACCTAAGTGAGAGACCATTAACTAAATATTGTCATTAGAGATCATATGGCTAAACATGTTGACTGCCATTATGACTACAAGGGTGTGTCTTAACATAAAACTATATTGTATCTCATAATATTTGAGTGCCTAACTAAATAAATTAATAGGATTTTCTAATTGGTCATATTTGTACTATGTTAGAATGACCAAGACACATTTAGCTCCACTAAATGAATAAAGGATAAAATACTTACTGTAATCAAGGTTATTAATGTGGGAGACTATGTGATAATATGCTTTATGGCCTCAGATCTTATCTTGTATTCATGGGTCCAACTGAACATAGTGTCTTTTTTTATCATCACTTTTAGGGGCATGGTCAAAGTAGTGAAACTTGGAATAAAACTTTAGATGAAGTTCATCTTTCTTAATAAGCTCTTGAGTCTCTTATTATTACCTAGGAGAGGAAGAGACAAGATGTAATTGATTCACTTTGAATCAATTATGACTCCTTATCTTGAGATAACATGCCCTAATAATTTTCCCTTATGGATAGTGAATATGCACTTTATTGGGTTTAAATATATCCCAAACTCTTGGATATTTTCAAAGACTTGATATAAATGACTTAAATTATTACTTGTATGCTTGGATAAGACTGTGATATTATCAAAGTAGAATAGGATGGTATTATTGAGGAGTCCCTTAAACACCATATCCATGGCTATATAAAAAGTAGCTCTCACATTTTTAAAATTAAAGAGAATAATCTAGTATGCGAAGGTGCCACACTTAGTAGTGAATGTAGTCTTTAATTTATCACATTCCTACACAAGTATCTCATTATAGCCTAAGTAACCATCAAGTAGTGAAAACTTCTCCACACCCATAACTATTTGAATAATTTTCTCTATTGGTGGGAGAGGGAAGTGATATTTTAGGGATGATTTATTCATATCCTTGAAGTCCATGTATAAATGGATTTACACATTCCTCTTCCAAAACAAAACCAAATTGGCCACCCATGAAGAATATTTGATTATAAATATTATATTGGATTCTATGAGATTTGAGAGATCTTTCTTCATTAAGGGTTAAATCTTGGAGTTTACTATCCTTTACTTCTACCTAACTGGCTTGGTTCTGAGGTCAAGATTAATACTATGTTGGGATAAGTTTACATCTAAGCCTTTGAGGTCTTGGTATCTCCATGAAAATATATAATCATATCTCCTACTTAGATGGATGACATATATAACACACCTTACTAGACATTAAGAACTTGCTATCATGTATTTTTACCTTCTTAAATATTTATTTCTTAAGTATAATGTTTATTCTCTCACCCTTTAGCTAGTCATCAGAATTGAAGATGTTTTCCATCATTACCAACCCCCTAGGTAGCTCATTTCCCTTTCGTTAGATGATTTTTTCCTCATCTTGGGTTTGGATTTATGATTTATTTTTGGCATAAAACTTAGCTTCATATTTTAGAATGTTAATAATTGGTTTCACTTTCAAACACATATAAATTACATGAATTGTCCAGGATAATTGGTCTGACTAAGATATTTATGATCTATTTTTACTCATTCATTATATTATGTGGGATATTTTACTACACATCCATAATTGTGAGTCTATCAACATTATCATTATATGCCCTTGGTATGGATTTGATGTTGAAATCACCAAACCCCTTGATTATATCCCAAGCCTTATGTTTTAATATTTTACCATATTATTCTTGGACATGTCATGTGCTTTGACTTAGTTTAAAACTGGTTTATTATCCCCAAATACTTTCAACACTTTGATTCCTTTATTTTATATTAACTAGAAAACCTTGATCTATACTTCATATTTGGTGACATTTTTTTTGCAGCTAATCTACAACCTAAGTGTCTGTAAATAATTTTAATTTTGAGGTGATATCATTACCACACTAAATCATATGTCAATTTTACTTAACGTGACATTGAAATATAAATATGATACATGTTTAATATCCTATTATGCCTTTTTGAGACTTGTAAATAATGGGTCCTCTTCAAGAATTCATTGTATGCCTAACCTTGTTTCTTTTATGTTACTATATGAGCCAAACTCACATTGATCACATGCCCATTCATCATGAAAATTATCTAGGATCCCCTCAAAAAATGTGGTAGTGTCACTGATAATTGAATTCTCTTCTTAGTTAAACATAATGTAGTTTATATAAAATTGACTAGGAGATAAGGATCTATATGACTGTTATAAATGGGTTTGGCCTTGGTGGTCACCTTGGTTCCATATCTAGTCCTGATTAGCATGCATGACTAATTTGATAATAAATAACCACCCATATTCACATTGAAATCTTTGGAAAGGCATATAATAAAGTAGGGGGTAATTAATTAATGTTATGTCATATGTAATGTAGAGGTTTGGACATGCAAGCAAAGTGAGTCTTAGGCCTTTGATGATCCCCTATAATTTTAACCATTATGTAATAAAATTTGATGATGCCTTTTGATATGGGAGAATATGATATACCTAGTATATATATGATTTTATTTAACATCACCAAGTTACTCTCATCCTAGTATATCATATAGTTATGTATAGGATGCTTACGAATAATAAAATACATGTAAAATGGGGGTGGTTTGTTTCTTTTCCATACTTCTTCCTCCTTTGGTTAACATAGGCTTGTATAAGTATTGGGCATAGTATATTATGGATCATGCAATTGGAATTTACTTATGTAATCCTATAATAAATTCCTCTGAGAATGAAAAGTAAGAGCTTCTCACATAGTTACATTTAGGCTAGTTTTTTTCATCTACTCAACTATGTTAAAGGGATTTGAGTTCCTTTTACCTATAATTTTTAAATGGCCACCACCTCTTGAACTTGAAGACTAATTTAAGGATGAATTTATTTATGTTTAACTATTTACATGTGTGTTTGGAATCTCCCTAAATGCTTTCTATATTATGTGTGTGTGCATGGAACTTGGGTGATAGAAGTTGAGGGTGTGGAAGTTGATAATTATAATATTGTTTCCCTCATTTTGAATATCATGTTAAAATCAATTAGTTTACTCCCCAAACTCAAAATTTTATTTTGATTCACATAATTGAAGTCATCCTCTTTCCAATTCATGATAATATGCCTACCTTCATCCTATTCTTACATTTGCAATTCATCCCCTAGTGTAATTGAAATGTTTAGTTGACCTTATGGGGGTGACACATTTTAAATTTTAGGGTTTTGATTAAAAATTACATTTTCATATGTGGCTTTATTATATGGCTGATCATATGGAAATTGCCATTCATAGTCCTATGCCATATTATTTTGCACAAGAAAAAGGGCTCTAGAAGTGATAATAGTTTTAGAATTTTACATATAAGGTGACCTATTATATGAGAGGTAGTTTTGAGCTTGTAAACCATAATGATATGAATTCATGTTTAGTTGATATGGTTTGTTAAAGGTTTGGTAAGGCTTAGAGTGTTTCCCTTGATTCTTGTTGAGTACTACTAGCTCATTTCCAAAGCTATTAAATAATGATTTAACTTTATGTATCTCACTTAGAGGTGCATCCAATTGAATTAATGGGCTAGTTGTAATATAAATGGGTGTTAGAGTTAGATAAGAAGGTAAATTAGGTTGAATTGTAGATAGGTCCTTAAGGAATAAATCCATAGGGGGTCTAGGTATAATTTTCCTTGGATGAAATAATTCTTTATACACACATCAATGTCATATGTATTAGGTAATAGTGCACCTCCCATAAATTGAATAATAATTACCACATCATTATTTAACACTCCTAATAAGTATAAAAATGAATTATTAAGAGAAATTTTTATCAAGGGTGGAATTTGGTCAAAGTTTTTTAGAATCTAGAGTTGAAATTGACCATTTACTTATGCAAAAGACTTATAATGGTAGTCAGCTACTCTAATGATAGGTGATCATTCTTCTCAAAATATCTACATAGTTTCACCCCTATCTCATCCCAATTTTGAATAGTACTAGGTTTTAAGCCTTATGACCACTAGATCTCTCTTCTATTTTGGATTGATAAAATGTTTGCAACATCTTGTATGAGTTATATAGGGGTAATAGAGTTCTCCCCATTAAAGTAGGGGATGATCTTAAGAGTATCTTCATCAAATATCATCATATTCAGGGAGGTCCAATGAATTACTTCCATTAAATGGAATAAAAGTTTCATTTTCAAGAGCAACCATGAATGGGATAAGACATAGTATTATTTTGGTGATAAGGAATCCAAATGGGGGAGTAGACTGAGCTCTATGTCAATATTATCTTGAATCACTAGTTATCTTATTAGGGGATAAGGATGTTTTAAATATTCTTCTTATAGTAGGTATAGGAAATTAAATAAAATTAAAATTAGTAACTTGAGAATGTGATCATGTTTATCTTGGAACAAATATGAATAAGTAATATTTATGAACTAGAAATTCTTGGAGTCATTAGGTCCTTTGCATAGTGTCTTCAACACTGTTGACTAATAATCACGCTAAATCCTTAGTTAAATCTTAAAATTGGGTCCCACCAAACATGGCAAAAGATATTATCAATCAAAAAATGCACCTATAATGAGAATGAATCTCATGGACATGTAACCACATAGTTCTTCTATGGTGAGTGTCTTAGACCTTAACACTTGAGAGTGGTTTCATTATTTAAGGTAATAATGGGATCATCCCCTAAGGTGTGGGACTCTTGATATCCTTGGGATGAACCTATGGAGAAGGCCAAATTAATTATAATCTAAGTTCCTAGGACCAACACACAAACCTAAAACAACCAACAATAAATATATGTCTAATAATAAACCTAATATTGAAAAGGAAAAAGGAGGGAGAGGGAAATAGTGTTGATAAAAAGGAAAGTTATTATGTACCAAGAATAGAGCAAGCACCTCATCCACTTTATTACATAATAAAACTAAGGAATTGAATTCACATAATCTTAAATGAGACATCAAATACATAATCATTTCATGTAGAGGTTTTGGAACATAATGTAACATTAAGAGAGATGAAAAAGGGTCCATATATAATTCCTACATAGACCCATTTATACACAACATGTGACCCACAAAATATTCTAAATCAATATAGAGGTATGAAGGGAGGATAACAATGAGAGGGACAAACATCCATAGATAAATATCAATAATTACTAATACACACAAAATGTAGAACATGAATAAAGGTAGTTTAGTTCTTAGTTAATATCAAGTCCCAAGACAATATCATAACTTGAATGGGTAGATCTTTGTTATACCAAGTATAGGTCTCCTTTTCATAATCAAAATTAGGGATTATATAGAGTTAGACAATATCCCATGTAATTAATTTAACATTTACGATGGTAGATAGGAACTTGAATTCAAAATTTATCACTCGAACTCAAAACAACTAGATTCCTATGCAATAACTAATATGAACCATGTTTAATCAATTTGCATTGACAATTTGATCATAGAAGTATCTAGAAGGTAATTCTTGGATATTTATATAATTTGTGTGTACATCAAGGACATAAGCACACCTTTAAAATTACAGGATATGTGTATGCATGTTTTCTCCACCTACTTGCTACCTTTGCTTTTAATTCTTCTCTAACTCAAATTCTCTTGACATATAATCAATCCCAACTACCACCTTTGATTATTACCTCCACTTGAACTACTCAATGATGCAGAGGTTGTGTAGGATTTATTTATATTTTTCCATTTCATATTTGTGTGTATGGTAGAGTTCCATGAATATCTCTGTTAGGTATCCCCTCCACACATTATACTTTTCTAATATTGTGATAGTTACATATGGGGAGTCCATGCAAAAATATAACACACACCCTTCATAATTCCTATAGTCTAACTAGCTTTATGAATATTTTATGGCTTCTTATCTTTGGCACTCTAAATATATATTTTCACTCAAACATCCAAGTGCATGATTAATTAATTTTTTTCACACTACTTGATATTTGAATTCATCTTACACAAAATGTACCAATAAAAGGTTATGTAGGAAGATGAGTGTTAGAATCTAATGGAGTAGTAGTATGAGGAAGATGCATAACCATGTTATGGTGAATAGGGTAATCCTATGTGAAAGGTATAAGGAAATAATTCTTCATACATCTAGATACTATTGGTATATTTGAGAATATGTGTCTTATATTTGGGAGCTTAGATTGGCTTGGTAAGGGAGTGTTGTATTGCATAGATTGAAGACTATAAATCATGAGAGAGTAGGTTTAGACCTATAGTATTAAGAAAATGAATTTATAATTTATAAATGAGGAGCCTCTTAGATAGGATTTCATAATAATAAAATAGTTATCAGGTGTGCACTTACAATAAAAAACTACACGTGTGCACTCCATCTTATGTAATCTGAAGTCTGAGAACTCTATGTGCTAAAATTTCATGCTAATAGTTATGTATGATGGAAAGACACAAATGTATTATGCACATGGTGTTTAATAAGAGTTTTTTATAGGAACCAATCTACACTTAGTTGATGTGAAAATGTGTGCTAAATTTTAACTTTGGGCATCGGTAAGGAATCACCTACATACATGTTTACCCCTGAGAAACTTGATGTTGTTAAAGTGCATAAGAATTATATATTGTATTATGAGATTCACATGGATTGGGGTGATTTAAAGAGTCAAAAATCATCTTATCTCAAAACGGTAAGACAAATATGTTGTATTTGTGTGAATAATGTATTAAAGAAGCATTTAGTAGTATCATATTGAAATAGGTATATCAATTAAGATCCAAATATGATTACATAATTATCCATAAGACACATGATGCTAATCATGGAAATGTATAGAAGTAAAAATCTCAATAAATAATCAATCACACATGCGTAAGTACTCAATTTTCATGGAAATATGGGTACAAGGAGAACATAAATAGGGATCATGTTCAAATGTCACACACTCAAGGGGAGGACATAAAAAAATTTTCCACACTCAAAATAAAAAATAAATACTCAAGGAACTATGAAAAAAAAGCAAGGAACATGTTCAATTATTCCATAAGAAATAAAAATAATCAAACAAGAATTTACACTCAAGTAATTCATGTGAATAGATTAAGTAAATGAAATATAAATAACTAGCATCAACATGTCATACTAGTCCATGCATTCATATGTTATCAAAATGTCATGTAGAATATCATATCAAGTACACTTTGTAAGATAAAAACATGAGTATATTAATGTATAAATTTTAGTATATAATATCAATGTGATAATAGGAATGATCATAGAATAATAGAGCCTTTGTCAATCATGACCATATAGAAGTAAGATGCCCACAATGTAGTGTGTCATGCATGAAAAGGAAAGGTCAAACATCTACATGTTCATATATTGTGAATATCATGTATGCATGTACAACACTCAAGTACTAGTTAAAAATATGTGTGCGTGGAAATAATATGTTACCTACTAACATAAAGTAAACAACATATGCAAAAGCTAGTAAAAATGTGAAATGCTAAATATTTTTGTATTTTTTTATTTTTTACATTTTTTTATGTTTTTGTATTTTGTTTAATTTTGTATTCGATTGATTTTTTATTTTATTTCATTTTTTTTCCTATTTTGAAAGTGAGTGTTAGTTGATGATCCCATATAAAGGATTATCTATACTCTGAATATAATATAGTGAGTTGATTATGTTTCCAAGGATCATGGATATGTGCCAAATATGGAACTATAGAATTTTTAATACTCTATGTGTGACTCATAGGACTATATGGTCATGAGATAGTATTATAAGGTATATTTGTTCATGAAATCCATATTTTATGTTATGTGATTTTCTTGGTGTAATATTGGGTCTTTATACCCATTCTAAAACATGGTTTTTTGGTTTCAATAATTGGATATGCCATAAATGTGTAAATGATGATATGAAAGAGTCCATAGTAGATTTATAATGCAATATAATCTCAAATATTGGTCACTTAGAAAAGGGGATTGTCTTTTTCTTACCATTTCATGCATTATTAACATTAACAGGTTGTAGAATTAGTTTCTATGAAATAAATTTTACCTAATTCATAGGATATTCATATTAAATCCGTAAAATAGTAATTACCTTTTTTTCATGAATATACTTAAGACATCCATGCACTAAGTAAGGTACCACACAAATTATAAATTTAAGGTTATCCAAATAACATATAAAATACTTTTGTAAGTGTTATAGCTAAAAAATTTATGGTCGCATGTGTTGGACCAACTTTTAAAGATAAATAAACTCACCAAAAACCTATTATGTATTCCCATATAATTATTTGACCATTTTGGTTTAATGTAATTAATCATCATTTGTGTATCCTAAATGTTTAAGTAGTATCATGATACATACATTCTCAATAGAACTATTATCAACCATAACACTATGTATAGAGTGATATCAATATGTGACCTAATAAATAAGGAATGAAGATCTAAGCCATCATCCAAAATATTAGTGTCATAAAATGAAATTTAATCCTTATGAAACAAAGGATATATCTCATGTATACGTGTACCAATAAACCCATATAATAGGCACTAATAATGTGGTGGGGGAGGATGTGCATGCTATGCCATTTAAACTTCCAACATTTCCTTAGAATGATATTGTAATGGACTATTGAGCGTATTTTTATTTTTATGATTATTAGGTTATGATATTTAATCTCTTTGATAATCCTTAAATATGAGTAGATCATTGTAAATAATATCTCATACCTTGTTCTTCAATATAAAAAATATGTTCATAGAATGCCACACACATTGGTGATAGTCATGATAAACATTACCATCATATCCTTTTGTAGATTTTAACTAATATTAACCACCATATGGTTGACATTTGGTTCACCAAAATTTTAAACTTTTTGATTATTTTAGGGTTACAGAGAGTGTCTTAATAAGATAGGGATAAACTACTAGAAAATTAGACCAATTAATACATCTAGATTCTATATGTATTCTAAAAAATATATTAAATCTAAGCATATTAAAAATATAAAAAGTACAACCCTTGATATTAAGATAATAAAAATAAAAAGGATAAATTTTAATTATCTTACACATTAATGCATATGTATTTCTAAGTAATGTAAGTGTAAAAATCGAATGTATGATTATTCTAAACTAGTCATTAGATTCTAACAATTAACTTTTTTCAGCACAAGCACTTGAATCTCCCTGTGGACACTTGTGTCAATGATATCATCTATTCTTAAATACATATTTCCTATATAGAGTATTAACTATTTATTGAAAATTAGACTAGGTATTTATAGGTTTTCTATCACCTTTCATATTGTGTGTTTAGATCATATACATAGATTCTTGATATAAAAATATAGACCAAATTCTAGATCCTCCTATTAGGTCTTGTCACCTTGATAAATTGGGTTAATGGGATTATGAATTTGAGTTGAACTTAAGGATATAATAATCTAAAGAGGGCCTCAAATATATGTATTTCTCCCTTATGTCTTGGATTTTGTAGTAAGAATGGTGTATAATTTTATATGCAAGTGCATGTAGTGATCTATCTTTTAACTTTAAAAATATGGCTCATTGGCTACTCTTTGATTTTTTCACTCTTATAATATGACTTCTCATATTAATAATATGAAAATAAGAAATAATAGATTATAATATCTTGGTTTTACAATTGATTTTCATTAGTGTAGTGTAAGGTTGAGTGGTGTTTTATAGATCAATAAGGAATTGGATTTAAATTATATTTATACTACATCTTTTGAAAAGTTTTTTATGAAAGGGTTAATGAAACGTAATATTTTGACTCATACATATCAAAATGGTTGAAAATGTGAGTTTTTATAATGCAAAAATACTTGTGTTGGATAATGGACACTAGCATCAATGTTGTTATCCAAGTCTAAACACAAATTTCAAGGAACATAGAAGGTTTTTAGAGATATATAACTGATAGTTCATGATAAATATTAGATTTTAATCATAATATGGGATTCATGTGATTTGGGTAATCATAATAATATTTTTAGACTGATATATAATTATTTAGGCCTAGTGATATGGTGAACACAAGCCTATGAGTTGCAAGGAAGTTTAAGAACAAAAGGGCATAGATTTGAGTTATATTGGTGAAGTTTACAAGTCTAATTTAGCATATCAATCCACCA
Source organism: Torreya grandis (assembly GCA_037957365.1). Classification (NCBI taxonomy): domain Eukaryota; kingdom Viridiplantae; phylum Streptophyta; class Pinopsida; order Cupressales; family Taxaceae; genus Torreya; species Torreya grandis. The sequence continues at coordinate 22,498 of JARHVA010007189.1, forward strand.
AAATAATTTTAGATATAGTGAAAATACATGTCAATCATAGTGGATGATTGATGTAAATGCTTCAACCATTGACACATATTATCACTATGTCTACAATGGTTCACATTCAGAGTGAGAAACCATGGTCTATACAAATATTGACACATATTTTCTCTATGCCTTAAATGGTTCACATGTATTGTTAAATTTATCTTTCATATGCCTAAGCTTCACATATAAAATAAACTTATCTTATTTTTTTAATATACGTAAGCTTCACATTTAAAATGAATGCACATATGAATTTTCTTAGAGAGGGAAACTTACAACTATAAATGTGGAACATTGCAAGCATAGTTTAAATATGTATGAAGGATGATTAAATAATTTACATCCATCCACCACTATGTCGGCACTTATTTTCATTATTCCTATAATGGTTTAGATGTATTTTTTATTTTTTATTTTATATCTATGTTTCACATTCTAAATGAATACCATTGAAGGCACAATGAAAATCAGTGTCAATGGTTCTTGACACTTATTTTAATTATGTCTATAATGGTTCATATTGATAGTGGGTGTCTAACCACAATAAAAATAGTGACACATATTTTCTTTATGTTTATAGTGGTTAACATTTATTTCTAAATGTATTTTTTGAAAACATAAGCTTCACATCCAAAATGAATACAAATTAGTTTTTAGTAAAACTAATCTTCAAATTTCAAATCAATCCCTATACAAATGTTCTTAGAGTGGGTGTCTACCCACTCTAAATGTGTACCATTTCAAACATATTTAAAATATGTGTCAAGGAATATTTAACTATTTTAATCCATTAACCACTATGATTAACACTTTGGGATATACTTATGATGGTTCACATGTATTGTTTAATTTATAACTTGTAGATATAGGCTTCACATTCAAAATGAATCCCATTTTAGGCATAGTGAAAATAACTATTAATTTTCCTTGACACTTCTTTCACTATGTTGGTAGTGGCTCATATTTAGAGTGGGATTTATTTTGAATGTGAATATTACTATACCAATATTAAATATAAAAATGTGTGTGGACCATTGTAGACATTGTGAAAATATGTGTCAATCTATTTATAGTAGGTATGTATTTTCATTATACATCATCCACTATAATTGATATGTATGTGCATTGCCCCTATAATAGTTCATATTTAGAGTGGGTGGTCACCCACTTTAATAAAATATTTAGGTGTATTCATTTTGAATGTGAAACTTATGTATACTAGAAATAAATTTAAAAATGCATGTGAACTCATTGGATTCATCACAAGCATAATTCAAATAAGTGTCAATATTTTTATATTGATCACACTCTAATATATTTTTTATATCATATTAATTATAAACATGAAACTTTAAGTATAACAATAATAAAATTTAGCAAGAGTCTATTTTGATTCACACTAAGTTTGAACTTCAAATCTGAGTAGAAAAACTAGGGTGGAAGGAGTGGAATATCTTTAATAGTTTAAACTTATGTAAGATAGGGAAGAAGGAGAAGAAGACCTTTAGATTTTGAATTGCAAATCTAAGTAGTAAAATCATGGTAGAAGGAGTGGAATACCTTTATCAATTTGAACTTCAAATTTGAGCAGCAAAAATGGATTTGTAAGACAGGGTGGAAGGATTAAAAGACCTTTAATAGTTTAAACATCAAATATGAGTAGGAAAACTAGAAAATTTTATAAATATACCACTAGTTTAATATAGGAAATTTCAATGGTGTGCACATCCAATCCTAAATACTCTTAGACATAGATAGAGATGTTGAGGAATAAAGAATATTTAAATCGATTCAATGGAGGATTAGTTTAAGAAATTATAGGCTTTAGGAGGCATTTTTTTCAACAAAAGTAAAAGGAAGTGAAGGATAATGGTTGGCCAATAGTAGGATATATGATGGAAATATAACATGACCATCATCTATCTGAAGAGGTGGTGAAGATTTGTTTACAACTAGATCAATTGAACGGAGATATTAATATCTCCCTTGCTGAAGAGCATGTACAGAGGTGGATTATTAAACAAAAATTTAAAGAGGGAAATGAGGAGAAATTATTATATCCTATAGAAATATTGTTGGGGGAAACATAGGTATTTTCTCTAGTTGAAGGGTTTATAAAATTTCCTAAAAATTTGGAAGTAACAGAAGGAGCAAAATACTTTCAAAAAATTAAATTTCACTTTTATTTGGTTGAAGGGTTGGTAACACTCCTGAAGGAGCAAAAGGAATGGAAGGAGTGCAAGACCTTAAAAATTTTGAATTCTACCTTCCTCTGGTCGAAGTATTGGTAAAGTTTCTTTAAGGCGAAGAAGTAACAATAACTATGAAAGATCTTTTGAAATTTAAATTTCACTTTTATCCAATTAAAGGGTTGGTAAAGTTTGTTGAAGGGGTGGAAGTGATGGTAACTATGGAATACCTTCAATAATTTGAATTTCACTATTATCTATTCAAAGGGTTGGAAAAGTTTCTTGAAGGGGTGGAATTAATGGTAACTACAAAATACCTTTAGCAATTTTAATTTGAGTAGAAAAAACTAGAACCCCTTTTTAGACTTGGATGGGAGAAGAAGTAGTGGAAGAAGTGGAAAGAAGTTTCTTCTAATAGGGTGTGGGTGGGAAGGAAATTATGGGAAAGGATAAAATGAATAAGTCTTATATATAGGTGAATTATGGGTTATCCATACCATCAATGACATTCCTCATAAGTTTGAGTGATAAGCTAGGTGGGAGAGATTCAGAGAATAATACATTTAGAATTTTTAATCTCAATTTGAGTAGGAAAATCAAAACAACATTTTAGACATGAATAAGAGTAGAAGGAGAAGAAGGAGAAGAAGGATCATTCCATTAGGACATGGATAAGAAGGAAATAAATGGTAAGGAGGAGATGAATATGACTTAGTTCTAGGTGAACTGAGGGTAGTCCATGCCACCAGTGACATCCCCCATAATTTTTAATGGAAACTTGGGTGGGAGAGATTTAGTTCAAAAAACCTTTAGCATTTTGAATTTGAATTTTATTGGGAAAACAAGAACCCCTATTTTAACATGAAGGGGAAAATAATGAGACTTCTTCTAATAGGATGTGGGCAAGAAGGAAAACAAGGGAATGGAGGAGATGAATATGACTTAGTTCTAGGTGAACTGAGGGTAGTCCATGCCACCACTGACATCCCCCATTATTTTTAATGGAAATTTGGGTGGGAGAGATTTAGTTCAAAAAAACTTTATCATTTTGAATTTGAATTTGATTGGGAAAACAAGAACTCCTATTTTAACATGAAGGGGAAAAGAAGGAGACTTCTTCTAATAGGATGTGGGCAATAAGGAAAATAAGGGAAATGAGGAGATGAATATGACTTAGTTTTAGGTGAACTGAGGGTAGTGCATGCCACCACTGACATCCCCCATAATTTTTAATGGAAATTTGGGTGGGAGAGATTTGGTTCAAAAAACCTTTAGCATTTTGAATTTGAATTTGATTGGGAAAACAAGAACCCCTATTTTAACATGAAGGGGAAAAGGAGGAGACTTATTCTAATAGGATGTGGGAAGGAAGGAAAAAAAGGGAAATGAGGAGATGAATATGACCTAGATATAGGTGGATTAGGGGTTGTCCATTCTATCAATGACGTCTCTTGTAAGTTTGAATGGCAAGTTAGGTGGGAAAGAATAAGTCATGTAGACTGGCAAAAAGAAGTTTTTGGGTGTAATTTAGAAAAGAAAATTAGAGTAGAAGTTGCTCATAGCACCTATTAGGTTTCTTCAAGAGCCCCTTTTTAGGTATGGAGTGAATATACTTAGGGGTTTATTTGAGGAGATCCAAATCCCAATAATGTCTCATGAGCGGAAAGAGCAAAAGACCTTCAGTAGTATAAATTTTATTTTGAGCTAGAAAACTAGAACAATAGGTTTTCTTTTCTATGGGGTGAATGATGAATTATCCCACACCAGGATTATTTTTCAAGGTAATATGGGTATTAGAATAACCCATTACCCTATTTAATTTAGTGGCATGGACATTAGAGGATTCCATTCTTTAACACCATCTAATAACTTGGATAGTGGAAAAAACCATTTATCTCACTAGAGCACTATAAATAATTTGCTCTATATTAAAGTGCTAAATTTTGTGGAAAGCTATTTTTTGGGTTTAGGAGGAGCCTAAATTATTGTATCCTCATTTTAATTTTTAAGAATGGATAATAGAGGAGTCCACCCTTAGTTCTTTCAAGTTATGAGATTCCAAGTAATCATCATAAGATTTTATAGAATCAAATCTGATATGGATGAAGCCTCATCAGAGGTTGTGGTTTTATTTAGACATGTATACACTCCTAAAATATATAGGGAATGTGGAGGAAGGGAAAAAACTATGTTGAAGTTCAAATATTTAGAGGACCCTACTCAGTTCAAATTAGTTTGGTTTGGGATGCAAATAAGATTCCCAACCAAATCTTGTCTTACTAGAGTGGATGATATAGGAGTACACCTTACTAGATTTATTAGGAGGAAATTCTTATTTATTATGTCTTAGTTGCATGTAATTTATCTAGACGACCTAGGTTATAGAAGATCTTCTACTTTTGGTGGATTTTTCTTATATAGAGTAAGCCTCAAGGAAGTCCTACCAAAGGATATTCATATCTTCAAGTTTCATCATTTTGTAACATCCTTGTTGTACTAAGGTTTTGGGAGCCTTTAATACCCTCATTTAATGGTTGCAATAGCTTAAAAATCCCCTTGTTATGCTTTGTAAAGTTTGTAAGATCCTCAAAACCCTCCTATTTTACCAAGGTTTTTAGAACCTTCATTATGATGTAGGTTGTGCTATCTATTAAAACACTCATGTTATGGTTCTGGGATACTTAAAATCCTCTTGCGTTTCATCAGGTTTTGGCATCCTTAAAACCCTCATGTTTTTCCAAGGTTGTGAAAATATTCAAACCACTTTGTATGTTTATTAAAGTT
>JARHVA010007189.1:32500-47500 GCA_037957365.1 Torreya grandis
CTACTATGCTTTACAATAAAACTTTGTATTTAATTCAACAAAATAAAATTATAGAAATATTGTTTCTTAATATCTAATAAAAAATACTTTAAAATTGACATATGTAAAATATGATATCTAATTACCAAAAACTATAAATTATAATCCAAAAATAATAACATCGAATTCAAATATTTTATATTAAAAATTTAGATAAAGAAAATTTCAAGATAATATATGTACTGGAATATGTCAAATTTAATGAAATGATGATTTAATCCATCTTGAAATTTCCTATCTTATTAAAGTAATGGAATTTCCACTTAGTCTTATTATCACTTTTAAATCCTCATCACTTGATGAACAACTACCATTTTGTCATATTCCCCTACCCTAAAAATGGTTTTCATTGACTGTAGTTTATGTATAACCTATTATGCTTACTATTTAATGATCTTGGATTATTTATTTATGATGTGAATTGTAAAAAACTTCTCAAAGTCAAGAGTTTGTACCTCCACAATCATGTGCAGTGACTGAACAAATTATTCTAGTTGTAATGGAATATTCTAAAATACTATAGAAATATAATATTACTCATTTACAAGATTTTAAACTACTTTAAATTGATCATAGATGTCCATAAACTTAAAGAAAAACATATAAATAGAACCAACACCTATATTTTACTACAAAAATTATAAATTTAAAATATAATACCCTTATGGATTTTGAATCCTAAGATTTATCTATTAAATGTTTCCAAAAATATGAACCTATAATTGCATTTCTAGCTTATAAAATTAAATTATTGTAAATATAATGTTCTAACAACATTAGTGCTTGGTGTTTATCATATTCCTCAAGGTTATCTACTTGTATTTTTTATTTTGTAAGTAAAGGTTGATCAATGTTCATATACTCAGATACCATAATTATTTTATGACATAAAAAACTAAAGTTTTTTCCAATCAATTTTGAGGTTCAGGGAGTAATAAGTGCTATAATTTTCCATTTTCCCCTATTTTTTCACTAAAATAATTAATTTTGTAAAAATATATAACTTTTTATAAAATTTCATTATGTAAATGAATTGTATACTAAAACTAGACAATTATACCAGTTTCCATCTTAAAACACTTGACCATTTATGAGATACTAACTTAATTATGTTTCACTAAATTTCCCAAAAAATATACAAATAATTGTTTCAAGAAATTGACAAATTTTTGGGCTAAAAATATTTGTATGTCTTTTATTTACTTAAGATATATAATGTGGATTATTTTCAAGGTCATAATCTTCACAGTTTTTTGGATTTTGAATTAACCATCCTCATAGGCAAGCTTTAATATAAATTTTTAAAAACTATAGAATTGTATTTAATTTTACTAGAATAGTTTTTTAAAACATTAAAATATGTATAAAAACATTGTTTTACCTAAATGTTTATAAATATTAAAACTTTAGTGTAAATGGTTTTAATCCTGTATAAGCCAATTATTTTTTAGGCTTTGAGAATGGTTCTCCTTAAAACTTATAGATACTAAAATATAGTCTTGAATACTTAACAATGATAAGATTGACACACTTTTATTACCCATGGATTGAATACCCAAGCAAGGTCATAATTTTCCATTGTATGACACTTTCATGATATCTTATGAGTTAACCCTTATGTTTTACTGTCATACACAAAAAACTCACTATTTGTTTTAAACCAATTAAATATCCTATATAGGCATATCTAGAATGCACAAGAATTTGACTTGTACATGGGTTAGTTTTGCCAGTTATAATCATTGTTTCAATTAGTAAAAATTGGGATGGTATTAACTATTGCACTGCTATATATATATATATATATATATATATATATATATATATATATATATATATATATATATATATATATATAAAATAAACCCCAGCCTTATTGTTATACCATAATCATGACATGTTGGTATCATGAGTAGTTATTAAAATGGATCCATATATACACAAATTGAGGATTTATTTCAAATCCATATGTTATATATTTTGAGCTCATTTATAAAACTATTTCACATTGAGAAAATATTCCTTATTATTCCTAGTTTGTATACTATTCATTAGGAGTAGGCATAATCTAAGTTTAAATAATTCAAAAATCAAGTCATAATAATAATTATCAAGTGCCAAAACTAATCATTAGTTACATTCATATAGATAAGTAACATAATTTCATAATCAAACTAGGTTGGAGAACTATGTGTGGATTGATTACCCTATATTAAGTATTATACATATAGGCATATGTCAATCACTAGGTGGGGGTAATTGGGCTCAGCTTAGTGCATTCCACCTCCATTTTTTCCCATGTTTCTATCCCTCACAATCACATAGTGTTTTAAGGAAAAGGAAGCTAGTTTTTATATTTGAACATGTCATCAGATTTCATGATCATAAACAAAGAGAAAACAAAGAAAATCATAGGTTATTATATAGTCATTATGCCACATTTATTCATAATTCAATTCTAACAAATAAGTCAGTATTGGCTTGTGATACTAACTTGATCTTAGGAATCAGCCTAACACATGTGCATTAAATCAATTAATGAACTAAAAGAACTAGAGGCATGTTTATCTTTATTTTCCATTTATATAATAAATTCACAATCATAAATATATCATAAACTCCAATTATCTTGACACCTTTATTAATTTCCATATTTATCACATTTTCTAATCAAAATAATATATTCTATTGTCAATCATTTAATTTTAGATTGCACACTTGAATTCCATATAATATAAAATATTAATTGTATTGAAAACTTATATATATATATATATATGGATTTTTACTATTTTTGGTGGGATCTTTACCCGGTATACTTTTGATTGGAGTTCTAATTGGTTTGGGACATTATCAAGGGTCCATATCCCCAAGTGATAATCTATCACAACTACCATAATTACATTTAATAGCCATAACAAGCACAATAATACCAATGAATGAGCATAACCATTCCTGAGAATACCATCAATGGCCACAACCATCCCTAGAATACTAATGATTGGCCATAACTAGCCTCCAATACCATACTAAGATTTGAACTTGGGTGGTACTTATAGCAACCAAGTCACTTTACCAATGTAAACACATCTCATTGGTATTTTAAAGTTATATATTAATTAGATTAATATTACCCATCAATCCAAATTATGGTAAAACATATTGGTGAATCCATACACAAGTTGAATATTGAAAAACCCTAATTTTTTCCTAAAGGATTTATCATTTTAAGATTTCATATTTTTAGATTTAGGATTTTTTAATTTTTACTCAAAATATACCCAAATAATGACAATTTTAAATGAATATTATTAGTTAACATAACTCACTAAATCTATATTTTCATCTTGTTCTACATTGATAATATAGGATTTTTTGATAGATTTAGTAGACAAATGGGTAATTAAAATTAATTCTAAATTCATTAATAAGGATAATATTATAAATAAACAAGCCAAATCCTTTCTCTAATATTATTTTCATAATATTAAATTTGAAATGACTATGATTACCAGTATATACCAAAGGGCATTTATGAATCCCTTTATTCTTCCTGCCTGATATATCAAAGTTATAATAGATGTCATTTTTCTCCCATTATTCACCCACAAATTATTGTGTAATCTTTGATCCATGTCATTAGAATTAATCTAGATATGGTACCACATCATGCATGACTAAATGACTGTAACCAACATGTTCGTCATCAACCCCCTTTGAATTAAATAAGACAAGCCAATAAATTAAAAAAATATGGCATCATCAATTAAATAAATAATATTAATTCTAATATTTATGTGTCAGAGTTAATTGAAATACCAAAGGTTTAAAATATATAGATCATGCATGGTGTTTTGATAAACACATTTACCCAATTATATGTACCCTACATCATTTGATTTCATTGTTAAATAATTAAAGGAAAGTTATAATCCTATTAATTTTGACCACACATACTTTACCATACAATATTTCATAGAATAAATTTTTCCATTATGCGTTCAAGTAAAATTATAACATAGCTTGGTTAAGCATGTACCACTAGATTTATAATTTTGGTGAATTAACACGGATAACATTCATAAATAAGATCAAAGCATTAAATTATTTGATAAAACTGCATATAAATTAATTGGAACCATCTAATTGGATGTGGTATTATGTCCCAAGGTAGTACATACTATTTTCCATGTCATGCATGATTAGTTACATTAAATCTTATTTTTAGGTTGTCCATGGATACATGTTATGGAAGAATCCCATATAACCTACACATATGTATCAAATATATACATGAAGGATATTATTATTAAATAAAAAGGATGAGGATACATTTATATATTAAAAATTAACTCAATCTACTCCTAAGGACCAATCATCTTCATAATTAGAAGATCCTGGTATTATTTATTAAACATAGACCATTCCAATATCTTAGATACATATATATAATGCATTTTAATGAAGTAAATAAAAAAATATGAAAAAAATTAACACACAAAGCTATGGAACAAAAATAAACATAGGTTACTACAAAAAAGTGACAACCTATTACTGATCTCCATATACTAGTGAACTCAAAACAAATAATATGGCATGATTACAAATTACTATGATAATGATGGTAAATATAACAACATGGTAGATGTGATATATTATTATATATGGAAATTAAACTGCAATATAGAATAATAATTATCTCATACCTTATTCACACTTGTGGGATTTGGAACATATATGATGATTCATACATAAATAAGAAGGAACAATTAGAAACTATTATGGATATGTGATCTTATATAGTTAAAATAAAGACATTAATGGAATACCATGATCATATCTTAATTTTAGATCATATTTTCTATGATATCATGTAGCATTTTACATAAGAAGAGAAATATAATATAGTAAATAATGTGGAACTAGTATATTATAAGATTTTAAAATTACTATAGATAACAACACTGTAGGATACACCAAGTGCAGTACTAAAATTCATATTGACCAAAATATTACCACATTAACATATACCTAACATTGATCCATGAGTCATATTTAAAAAACAAAGAGAAAGATATTTTTTAACTATCACCGAATCACATGACATGATATATATCATTATGAAGCTTTACAAAAAAAACAAATTAAAAAATACAAGGATAAAGACATTATCATGATTTTATATAACCAATAGGAATAAATAGTGTAAAATCATATATTTAGGTGATAAATAAAACACCAAAAACTATAAATAACCCCAAAAAAGAGACACATACTATTAATATATTCTTGGAATGTGAATATTAAAAGAATGTTTATATTTATGGTAACAAACAACACAACATATGTATTCTCATAGGTTTACAATAATTTGGACATGGTATTATAGAGTTAAAACATAGTACATACAAGCAATTAACCCTTATATATGTAATTATAATAATATATTTTGGGCCAAAGGTGATCAATACAACCATAGGGGTCATGCCTTATAAATATATAGTCTTATTAACATAAGGACAACATTAGTTACAAAATATACAAGCTAAAATAGATTTTACCAACCAACATCTCACGTTATAACATGAGAAAAGAGTGATTATAATATAAAATTATGGTGATTTATATAATACATAGGCATGATCCTCATAATACACATAAGCCATATTATTAGACTAGTAAAAAAAAAGAAAAACTAATGCAATTATATCACCTCAAGGACAAATTAAAATATGAATATTTCAATATTAGACCTAATTTCAAATATATATTTCCAAATTTAAAATATAAATTCCAAATTTAAAATATTATAAAAATATAAATAATAAAAAAAATTAAAATAATCAAAAATACATATTCAAGACCTCAACATGACATGATGGCCACTTTACATTTTTACATGTGTTATTTATCACATGTTATGATAGATTGAAAATTATTAACATACACACATGAATTTAACATTATCTTAGGGATATATGTATACAAAAAATAGTTTTCACTTTATCATTTATTGACACTTTCTTTTATAGTGACTTGTCAAGCTTTGATCTCCTTGAGTGCATACCTTAAAGGGCATGTTAGGAAAGGGGTAGGAAGGTTCATGGTGATTTGAAAGAGATTTTACTATGTATACCATGATCATTTCATTCCTACAACTTGTTAATTTTTTTTCATTTTTATTGCTACTCACATCACCCATCTTATCTTGATCAGTTATGTTAATTTTCATACATCCTACATCATCAATAAGGTCGATACTATATTTTTTAATTCATTTTCCTTTCTTTTAATTTATTGGATAGTTCAAGATAGTTCTAAGCCTATTTTTATAATTCATAATATATCAGCATAATTGATACCATTTAATGTCATATAACATATTTTGACTATATCATCTTGGTTGATACCTATTATTGCTTGCACAACATGCCTAATTTCTACTAAAATCAAGGCACCTCTTTTTTCTTTGGTTTTGATCCCACTTGATGTGAACTAGTTTGGACCCTCCTTGATTAAATTAATTTGGTTGTTTTATATTTCACATGCCTATAATTTGACATAGCATGGTTTGTGTGCATTTTCATATCTTCAAATTCATCCCATTACATCAAGTAACTCCATGTAGTAAACTTTCACATATAACACTTCTTCCAAAAATGATATTTTGACCTATATTTAACAAGAATATAAGTTGAAAATGAAATTCTAGCACATAATTTTAGCATAAAATTTTGGCACATAGATGGGCACAAAATTATGACACAAAAATATACCACAAGAATTAGGGATGAAATTTTGGCATGACAGTATTGGCACAAAATTCTTGGAATGAAAGTTGGGAATAAGAATCTAGCAAAAAAGTGTTGACATAAAAGTTAGACATGAAATTATGTTGAAATTTTTTGGCATAAGAGTTACCACAAAAGTATTGGTACATAAGTTGGGCATGAAATTCTAACACCTAAGTTGGGCATGAAAATCTAGTACATAAGTTTGGCAAGAAAGTCTGACATAAGGGTTTGAGCATGGAGATCATGTAAACCTCTTGTTAGGTGTGCATACTAAGTGCAAAAATGAAAAATACTTTAGCATATTATTTACTATTATTATTTTGAGAAACTTAATATTTAATTCAAAATTCCCCATCCAAGTGATAAAATACATGAAAACATGTTTTCATTCATAAATTTCAAAGCAAAACTTCATTTTATGAGCCATGAATGGTGTCGAGAAGCTAATTTCAATAACCCCATTATGTTATGCTTATTATATGGGGAAATTGATAAGCATATAAGATTTGATAGGAGATAATTTAACACATTATAAAAATCTTATGAATGTGAAAGCAAATAGAAATAAAACCCTATTGTTGAGAATGAAATCAAGAAAGAACATAAATAGATAACCTTGTATTTAAAATTAACTTTATTAGATTGATCATTGACTAAATTTTCATAATAGATTTAGGAAAATTAAATATGTGTATGTGTGGAAGATATTAATGATCTAATATCCTCATTCATGTTGGACTATCTTCTCCAATGACCTAATAACACCTAAATAAGGTAAATAACACATGTAGGTAAAAACCATTAAATGGAATAAAAACCTATACTCCCCTCTTAAGCATAGCTTAGGTGGGTAGTATAATTAGGTATAAATAAATAGGTTTTATTAGGTACCCAATTACATGAGAATATCCTTAAAATAACATATATAATCCCCCTATAAGTAGATAAATAAGGAAGGACTAGAAGCCCCCTTAGAATATGAACAATGTCAATGATGAGATCCTCTACTAGAGTACTAATTAAGGTCCATCCACATCAAACAATGTTCATTTCATTTGAGTTATGAAGAAAAAAATAAATTATATAAAAATAATAAGGTATAGGTATTAATGTCTCTAAATAAGGTGAAAATATGAAGTACAACTTAGGTCTAGCAAGATCATGCACAAGAACTAAAGGTAATGCCATTGAATTAGATTTATCATAAGAATAAAATGAAACATTTACTAAAATAATGTCAATGTGAAGGGAATATCATGGATCAACAACCCTCAAATATAAATAGTAAACTACATATGAATCATGCATATCTATATAATGAGTATCCATAGGAACATATGAATCATTCATGCTCTTAATAGGTGTACTCTCACTAGATAGAGTATACTCCTCTGAACTATAGATTTGTGAAGTATTTGTAAATGAAACATTATGTACATGGATGAAAGTGGTTTATATAAAAGAAACATCTCACATATGGAAGAAAATTGTATCATAAGGGTGAATCAACAAAGAGAAGAATATTGTGAAACATAAATGAATCATCAAAAGAAATAGGAGTATGAGGAGATATTAAAATATTAGAAGAGATAATAGGAGGAGGATGAAAAATTACATTCTCCATATAAGGGTCTCTACAAATACTCTAAAGAGTACCTTAAATAGTGATAGGACACTTTATATTCTCTAAATGGTGGTGTAGATCCTTAGAAACATTAAAAAACAAGTAGACATACACCATGTCACTTGAATTAAGCTAGTAATTGAGGTAAACTAGGCTAGTGTGTTTGTACACATGCCCATAAAAAAATGGATACATGTCTTGTTGAGTGTAAAAGTGTTCCATTCACAAATTCCATGAATCATAGTTTTTCCTTATAAAAAAGGAGTTGCTATGAATCTTTCCTCATATTGTATCTCTCAAGTAACCCAAAATGATAGTAGAGACACCAATAAAGTGAAATATTACAAAACATAACCTACAATGATCCCCTAAGTTGCAAGAACAATGCATGCTCAATGTGAGGCACATTAGACTTAGTCAAAAATCCATCCAAAAGTGAAAAAAAATTGTAAAAGTGATTGTTAGTAATAGTTTACACTTTAGAGATGGACTTTGGACTCATTCGAGAATGGTCCACACAAATGATAGAAATCATTGCATAAGTAACACTTTAAAGTTATAGAAACTTAATGTTTAAGATAGAAAACAAAGACCACAATAATCCCCTTGAGATAATAAACAATGACCCCCTTAAATTTTGTTATTAAAAATCATAATTAAGTGATAGATGTCAAAATCAACCAATAATGCATCGAGCACTCATTACTTTTGATGTCAAAATAACACAACACATGTGATAATGTAAACATGTAAAGATGGATGTTAGATTTTATTGCTAATGCATCTATGAGGGGTAAAGGTGCAAAATGTGGTAAATTTAATTAATGATAAGTAGAATGTTTATTTTTCCTATGAGAGGAATTGATCTCCTTCCAAACCAGACCTCACCCTCCATATTCGATAAGAAAAATGAGAAGGAATCTGATAAATAATAAACACTCTCCTGATAATTTTTTATAATACATCAACCATGTGATATTGTTTTTATATAAAAAATAAAAAACTCTCTTTATAATTAAATACCCACAATTTTCACCACCAAACAAGTGAAATTTGTACTTTTATTAAATAATTATTCCACCCTAATTTAATAACTAGTATCCAAAATAAAATTAATTATTTAAGTTTTATTTTTTAAATATAAACTTTAATAAGTATTAATAAGTATGTTTGATCCAAAAAAGAGTGGTTTTTATAAAACCATGAATTGGTTTAAAACTATTGGTTTAGGGTGAAAAACCATGGGTTTGGGGGTACCATGTAAATTTGTGGTATACCATTGAATAAGGTAGGATGATGTAGGGTTTGAGTTAAGGCCAAGCCATTGGATGATGAAACAAATGATGAGAGAAGGTCATAGAAGATTTGAGTTGGGTGATGAAATCATGACATGGAATAGATGGAGGTTGTTTAGAACCTATTTTACATGTATAATGTTATTTTCTAGGTAATAATTTCAAGAAATCATGGCTTGGCTAGCTACATGGAGACAACTTCAAGGTTTGTGGGAGGATAGTGAGGGTTTTTTTACTATCATGGGGTCCTCCATGATCTTTTTATACTATGTAAGGGATAAACTCATTAGAATTTCTCTTCTTTCGTTTAAAATGGCTTACCTATTTGCTAATGGGAAGGAGAGACCTATTGGTTGATGCCAATGTGGAGTGGTTGCCTCCTTTTTGATCTATATCATAAATGAATCACAAAAAAAATTATACAACCAATAACACATACAAATGTATTTGAAACAATCCAAGTAAAACCATGCATGTAAAAATGATCTTACATAATTTTTATACAATAAAAAATCCATAGGGTCATTAGTGAAAAAACTATAGATGATCCACTCATATATGCAAATTTCCTCTCAAATCTATATTAACCACTTATATGTCAATCCACATAAAATACATACAAATGTTGAATCAAAACAATTATTATTTATTTTCCAAAAGGCTACCATGTCACCCAAACTCATATAGCAATAAAAAATCAAATGTTGAAGCCAATGAGAATAGAAGACTATAGATGAACACATAGATATTAAAATTTATTTCTTCTCAAAAATTTATGTTAGAATAAAATCAAAATCTACTCAAGTTTTCAACATAACAACAAATTGATGTTCATTTTACCAGCACAAATCTAATACCACGATGAAATTATCCAAGATCTAACTATATGTAATAGAACACACGAGCATAAGCTTAAAATGTGAAATAAAAGAGAATCAAGTCTCCCTTATTTAGAATTAAATCAATAAAGAGTAGAAATAGATAATCTTATATTTAAAATTGTGCAATAAGAAATGTAGTAATTCTAATACAAGTTTATCTAGTTCTACTCTTTCTTGATTTCATTCTAAATAATAGATTTATTGTCATGTTTTTTATTGTTTCTAGTAAAATATTATATGATTCCATCATGGTATCAGAGTGGTGCTAGTAAAATTAACATCAGATTGCTATTTTTTTGAAATATTGAGTAGATTTTGATTTGTATTTCGATATAAATTGTTAAGAAGAAATAAATTTATAAATTTGTGTGTTCAGTTGTAGTCTTATTCTTTAATTGGACTTGGTATTTTATTATTTCTTTTTATTTGATTTTGGGTGACTTGGAAGCCTCTTAGCAATAAAATAATTGTTTTTTTGGTTCAACATTTGTATGTATTTTGTGTGGATTGGCTTGTAAGGGTTTGTTGTAGATTCGAGAAGAAATTTTTAGATCTGAGTGTATCATCTACAATTTTTTCCTCTAACAACCATATAAATTTTTAGTAAGATCATATTTTCATACATGGTTTTATTCAATTTTGATAGAATATCAATTATGTACGGTTGTTAGATAAAAAACTATAGATGATACACTTATATCTACAAATATTCTCTCAAATTTACATCAAAATCTTAGATGCCAATACACACAAAATACACCCAAATTTTAACCCAAGAAAATAATTATTTTCTTGATTAAAGGCTTCCAACTCACCCAAACTTAGTTAATAAGAAACAATCAAATGCCAAGGCTATTGAGAGAATAAGACTACAAATGAATACACAAATCTACAAACTTATTTCTTCTCAACAATTTATATCATAATAGAAATCAAAATCTACTAATATTTCAACAAAATAAAAAATTTATGTTTATTTTACTAATATCATGACATAATCATCCAATATACAACAAGAGAGAATCAAACACATGAGCATAATTTTGTGAATGTAAAAGTAAAGAGAAGTAGAACTTAGTTTCTAAGAATGAGAACAATAAAGAGTAAAATTAAATAATTTTGTATTCACAAGTTCCTTTATTAGGCTGATCATTGACTAAAATATCATAATATATTTAGAAAAGGTACATATATAGGTAAAATATATACATAACATAACATCCTTATGCATGTGGTATTATCCTCCCTGATGACCTAATAAAACCTAATCAAGATAAATAACACGTATATGAAACAACCCCAATTTTTTTTGGGAATTATTAATAGAGTACATAATATAACCACATGTATAAGCCACTACACCACTCTAGCATATATGACATGTCAATGTGATCTTACACCAGATGAGTAGATAAACCATAAATGGTTTTGGTTAATGTGATATTCATGTCAGGGTAACCATCGCTATAAAATTCCATTAAGAAAATGATTTCCTAAAGTTTGAAACACCATTTGATGGTTATTAGTGTTTGGGACCATAGTAATAAAGTTAAAACCTTTAAAATGCACCCAATTTATCCATCAAATCACCTAAGGATCCTTAGGCCAATATAAGCATATGATAACCCTTTATAATTATGATTTGGAAACTCATTAGATAAGGAGATTCAATCAATCCTATCTCATAGTATCCTTGATAAGGCTACACCTTCTAATATATTCAGGTTCACCAGTATCTAACATTAATCCACTACCAAGGTGTCTAGCATAAGACTTAGGGTTATAGAACCTTACGATTACATAAG
Source organism: Torreya grandis (assembly GCA_037957365.1). Classification (NCBI taxonomy): domain Eukaryota; kingdom Viridiplantae; phylum Streptophyta; class Pinopsida; order Cupressales; family Taxaceae; genus Torreya; species Torreya grandis. The sequence continues at coordinate 44,939 of JARHVA010007189.1, forward strand.
TTAGGACCAATTCAAGTTTATCCCATAAGATTATGATGTCAACCTCACAATAATACCATGACACTAGATAACCACATGCATTCAACCAACAAGAAAGTTTATCGATTACAAAGTAAAGTGACTAGGTTAGACAGGACACCACATCCTTAATAGTCCCATTATAAAAACATGGACTCATCCCTATGGTCTCTTACCTAGTATGAGATAAACACTAGTTGATAAAAGGTTTCAATATTGAAGGTGGTATCTAATTATAATTATAACAATGATTTCTCAACTAAGAATCTGCACTCTACTATCCTACTCCAACTCCTTAACTTAAAATAATAAATGATATAACCTAAAATACCAATGATTTGTTTGTATGACAATCCAACAAATATATTAATTACCATTTCATAAGAGTAGTCCAACTATGGCTATGTTAATGAATAACTAGTTTCCATAAAAGCATTTTCTTGTGTATGACCAACCATGCATACTCAAGACATATGCCAATTAATAAAACACATTGAGTGAAGGAGACTCAACTCATAATTCTAATTAATAATCATTTATTATAGTTTATTTCATTTAATCCCAAATTAATGATATCCCATAATAAATTACTAGTTAACTATGGCTTCATGATTTCACTACCAACAAAACATGTTGGAATCATTCAACAATATCAATGGTAATATCAAGAAATAATGGGCATCCATTAATCAAGATTCATAGGTTAATGAGGAGGTATAAACCATTGAAAGTATCATTAATAACCAAGTTCCACAAGGTCACAACATAGTGCATTGTAATATAATTTTCATCACTTTAAGCATGATGTGGTATTTATTATCAATGTGAAAGCATTCATATACAAAAGAATCTATACACTTAATTTCTTAAGCAATAAGTGTCCTTAATATTATATTATTATTATATAATACAATTAAAATTCTTTAGGCATCTCGAACTTACCCAATAATAAGTGAATAACATAACCTTTTCATGTTTATAAATAAATAATTGAGATTAAAAAATAGCCTTAACATATGTATAATCTTTCTATCCATGATTACTATGACCTCACTGGCCAAACTACTCAGGTAAATCTTCCCAACACTAAGGAATACCAATAACCTTCATTATTTTTACTTAATATTGAGGTACTCAAATACACAATTGCAATAAAATATGACCAATCTTTACATAAGGATGATTTTCATAGTATAATGAAACAACATATGATACAAAATTTAATATCTTTACATAATGATACAATTACAAACCCAAAATCATAAACACAAGGACCTATTGTGCTTTCACACAAGTACAAAAGTTTGAATCTAGCATTCAACAAAATATATTCCCTCTATAATGATATGTCATTACATTAAGTTTAGCCAACAACTGCATCACCCCAAAACTTTCCCCATTCAAAAATGAGGTACCCAACCTTCAACAAGTAAAAATTAAATTAGGAAACTCAAATAATAAGTAATGGTCATCTGGATGAAGTCCCTACACTAAAAGGGGTTTAAAATAATGTGCCAACTTACAAATGGCATGTGAATTTTATGGATGAAGTCAAGAGGTTGGTGATAATGGTTGTTAGGTATTTGAAGCACAAACATGAGCACAAAATGTGACTAAGTATGATATCTAAGATCATGCAAATAATAAGTTGATATAGTTGTTAAAAATAAGGTTGGTGTTAGAAGGACAAATGATAAGTAGACTATGTGAATGTATTTAGGCATGGTGGCTGGGAACACTCATAATTGTAAGTCTCTTAGATAGGTTCAGTGTTCTCACAAGAATCTAAGGTAGGAAGTGATATTTTAAAAAACATAAATGGTCTAGTGTGCATTAGGTTGTGTAAATTCAAATGTTAAATGTGGCAAGGTTAGTTAGTGAAGTTAAAAATACCAAGGTAAGGTCATCACAAAATATTCCATAGTTTGAGCCAAAATGGCCAATATTAAGGTAGAAATGGTCAGATGGTTGGTTGGTTAGAGAAGGTGTTCTCTAATGGTTCATGGTTGGTTTTTTGAGAATAGTTACTCTTCAAAGTTTAGTTCTAGTTTAATGGAGAAGGGTAATATCCAAAAGGTTTCAGTAATGTGTTGGTGTCCAACAAAATGATTACAATGTGAGTTTCTTGATCATCAACAATTAGGGGTCCAAAAATCAACTATCAAATTTCACCCTAACCATAAATGATTAGGGGGAAATCATAAAAGGTTGGAGGATAAAAAGTAAAATAGAGTTATCATTTTTATATTTGACCTTTATGACTTCTTGACTTATGTGCACTTAGCATTCTTGGAATTTTGTACGAATGTGTTAATGAGATGGGGTCAGTTGCTAATTCATGATTGAGTTATTTATTTATGTTGAGCTAGTGTGGTATTAAGGATGTAAGGTGGTCGAGGATGTAGCCAAATGGTAGGAGCTAGGATTTTTACTTGATGATGGTCGAGGAATGAGGTAGAGGCTATATTAATTTGGTAGGATAGATTGATGTGATCATTTATTGTTGATTTTTTAATTTTTTGGTTGTGTTTTGATTGGTTTGGG
>JARHVA010007189.1:52500-65000 GCA_037957365.1 Torreya grandis
GGTACCCATATTTATGATTAGGTAATGACTATGATGTTTAATCACATGGTTCTATATTATAATTATTTATCCTCAAAATGGATGGGATGAAGGTGTGAGGAAGGCTAAAATCTCATAAATCAAGGGACAAGCTTAAGTTAGATAACAGGGAAGTTTGATTCTTGTTTAATAAAAAAAAGATATAGGTGAAAATCATTGAGACGCTTAGGTTATAATTTTCCTTCAAAAGAGGACTAATGATAATCTCCTAATCCATACTTATGGGTTATGATGTATGGTCCAAACCAATTGAAATCAAACTTGCCTCACTTTCTTTTTTCCATATTAGTCACATGTTGAATTTACTTCAAGATAAGGTATCTGATGTTGAATTTTTGTTCTTTTAAGTGTTTGTTATAGGTTCACTTGATTCACTCTTAGTAGATATGAAGGTGGTTAAGCATTGTTAGCTAGTGCTCATCAGGTAGTTCAAGTTATGCTAGATGCTCTTGATGATAGTCACTCTTAGAAATGATATCTTACAAGGATATACAAAGAGAGGGAAGTTGACTATCTTTTTTTATTTGATCAAGATGAGAGGAATAACCTCCACCCATTTGGTGAAATACTCAGTGGTGATGATGATGGTTATTACTGCTATGAATAATGAGGATTGATTTCCCTAATGAGATATATTCCACATTAAGAGAAGGGATAAAAGTCCCTAGATTCTTGGAGTCCATGGGCAGCATGTGACGTAAATTGGTATGTTGTTGACATTTAACACACTTCTTTACATAATCATAATAGTCTTGGTTGATGGTGGGTCAATAGTATCCAAGGTAAAAGATACATTTAGCAACATCTAGACCACTAAAGTGTTGCTCATATATCCCATCATGCATTTACTTAATAGCATGGGAAACTTCATGACTATGAAGTAAATGGAGAAGGAGTCAATCGAAACCATGTTTGTAAAATATTCCCCCTAGTATGGTCTAATGAGAGGTAATCTAAATAAAGTCTCTTCAGGGATTACTTGATAGGTTGGGAGGAATGATGCCCAGGTTGATGTAGTTAAAGGTTTGACTATACTAAGTGTTTAATGAAGCTTCCTTCACACCAAAAATGGTAGGGAGGTTGGATTATATATAAGAGGGGGTGATAAAATGATGAATGGTGACAAAGAGTTTAGAATTACATGACTAATATAGGATTTAGGAAGTAAGGGAAACCATTGTATCCATGAATGTATTGGTAAATCATGGAATAGATTGGATAAGGTAATGATCAAATTATGCTAATATTATATCTAATGGTTGTTTATACTTTTACAAGACATCATTCTTACATTTTTAGGATCTATTGACCTATTTTACCATAAGTTTGGAATCACTAAAGACATTAATCATCTTAACTTCTAAGGCTAGAGAAATTTGGACACATATTACTAGGGATTCATACTCAACCATATTATTAGTACACTAAAAATCAAGTTTGAAAGAAAGTGAAGAGGTTTGTGATCAAGGGGAATGAGAAAAATGTTGGCACCCCCACTGTATTGGTATTTTGATCCATTAAAGAACATGGTCATTTGGTAGGTGATGTCCTCTTAGGAAAGAGTAATAATAGACTCATATAGAAACACAAGAAGAAGTGGTTGGTTGTCTAGAAAATGAGCCTTAACTAATTTATTAATTATGGTTTATTCATTAATCAAATTTTACTAGAGGAACTCAAGGTTAAACTCAACTAGGAGCATGAGCCACTTTGCCATACATTAGTTCTGGTATGGTTTAGTGTTCATGTAGTTGAGTGGGTATGTGTTGGTGATGACAAAGTTTTTGTGATATAGGAGGTAATGATGAAGTTTGGTATCCATAAATACAAATGTGAGGATAATATTTTTGATGTGGGTATACCAAGTCTCATACTCTATAGGCATTTGACCTATATAGTAGACAACTTGCTCTTTGTTTTTTTCATCACGGTGAGTGAGAATTGACACTAAGGAATGGTTAGTGGTAGATATATAAATATAAAAGGGTTGGTCCTCTATATAAGGGATAATAATGGTTGGATAAAAAAGTTACTCTTTGAGGGAATAAAAGGATTGTTGACACTCTCTATTCCACTTAAAATATGTGCCTTTCTTGAGGTGATGATGAAAGGGTTGACATCTATTTGATAACTTAGAGATGAAGCAACAGATGGTTTGGATATTCCCATATAAGCTAAAAAGTTTATTAAGGTGTGTTTGAGGTGGAATTTTGATTATCTCTCTAAATTTTGTAAGGTCTAATTTTATTCCTTGAAGAGAGATGATAAATCCAATAAGCTTTCTAGATAGGACCCCAAAAATGGATTTTATGGGGTTGAGTCAGACATGAAAGTGGATTAGTCACTCAAAGATAATTTTGATAACTTATAAATGATCTTTGTCATATTTATATTTCATAAGGAGGTCATTCTAAATATTCCTCTATGGTTTCTCCAACATTCTTTAGACCAAATGGAAGATCATGGAAGATATAGGTCATCACACACTAGTAGGTTTTTCCAACATTATTTAGACCAAATCGCATGACCTTGTAGTAAAAGGTTCCCTAAGGGATGATTAAAGGAGGCTTATTATGATCCTTCAGGGTAATAAAGATCTAATGATATCCTAATAAACCATCTATGAGAGATAACATCTCATGGCTAGCTATAAGATCAACAAGTTGGTCAATGCTAGGAAAAGGGAAGTTATCCTTTAGACAAGTTGAGGTTATGAAAGTCAATACAGAGGCAAATTCCCCATGTTGTTTTATTAATGAGAATAATATTAGAAACCCATTAGGGATATTTAATGGGTTGGATGAAATTAATAGATAAGAGCTGTTTAAGATATTCTTTGACTAGAAGGGTGATACGAGGGTGCATCCTATGATGCTTCTACCTAATAGGTTTAGCATCTAGATGAATGATAATGTTATAGAGAGTGATAGAAGGGTAAATATTGAGCATATATTTATAAGACCAAGAAAATTTTATGCTGTAATCATGAATGAATGAATGGTAATCATGTTGCTCCAAAAGATCCGAAGGTTGACCAATCTTCACAATGCAAGGGTTATCTTGAGTACCCAAGTTGACATTAATACTGGATTCATTCAACATGGTTTAGTTATTAAGAGGAATATATTTGTGGATATAATAATCCCCCATACTAAGATAAGTGAGAATGGAATCATCATTCTAAATTTGGATAATATAGATGGTGAGAGAATCATTTTATACCATTTTAGGATGAATTAGAAGAAAGGTTTTAGTTTGGTCATCATTTTGATAGGTTAGGGGGGCCAAAATAATAGTATTGACTAAAAAAATTTAAGAGGAATGATTTAAAAATACTTATACTTTTACAGAGGTGGAGTTTGTGAGGATGGGATACCTTCCTTGATGGTGGCAATGGTTTTTGGTGAATCAGTGGGTTCTTTTGGTGGTATGAACCCAAGGCCAAATAACTCATGAGGTTTTTATATTTTGATGGAAGTTAACTCATGGGGTCCATGTTTATAATGTCCAATATTGAATCCATTTTAGTTACACTTATGAATTTATATTTTGTTAAATATTGGTTTGTCTAAATAGGAGAAATAAGAATTAAATGGTTAGATAGAAGAGGTGGTGGAGGAAGAAGGAAGTGGACGATCAATTCCCCCATAGATGAAATTGATCTGGTGGTTGGGGATCTAAAAAATAATGATGTTTTTGATGTTGGAATCCTAATTAGGATCATGGTTAAGGCTCCCATACTCTTTAGGGGTAGGGAAGGCATATAAGGCCAAAAGATGATACTCTCCCAGTGAGAGATATTGGAACATAGGTTCCATGGGGTCCTCTATGGGGATATAATAAGAAGGGATAGATGAGATAATTGAAGCTTCATTGATGGTAGGGGTGGAGTTATTTTTGGTTGGTGGTTAGGTGTATGAGTGAGGAATTAGAACATTATTAGGCTAATATGTCATGTTTTAGGATGAAAAAGGACTAGGGTCATCTTGTATAGTGATGACTTGACCCTCATGTTCAAACATGACACATTGATGCAAGGTGGATGGGACATAAATCATGGAAAAGATCCAAGGGTGTCAAAGTAATAGGTATTATAAATCACCTTCTATGAGGTATAAGGAATCTAGAATTGTGTGAGGTCCCAAGTGGATGTAGAAGATGACTACCACCAAGGTTGTAGCCATAGTATCATTAAAAAAATTGAGGATCACTAAGGTTTCTGACATGATATTCTTTGGTAGCTAGAGTTGGTCATAAGAATTTGAGGAGATAATATTAATACTAGATTCCCCATCAATCATCACCATTTTTATACAAGTTTTATTGATGTATACAATGATGAAGAGGGGAGGATCAATATATTTAAGATGAATAGAAGGTATTTATAAATCCTTGAATGTGAAAAGGGTGGAAAGTTGAAGAGTTATAACAAAGGCTATAATTGGTTGAGGGTATTTAGGTTAGACCTATATATATTTAAGATCTTATATCAATGCTTGGAGGTGATGGGGTGAGGTATTGATATGTTCATATAAGATCATCTTCACTAGTGTCTAGTGAAGCTATTTCAGAACTACTCACTAAATTGATTTAGATGGGTTAGAGGTAGGGGCACCCAAAATGGATATTTTGGATTTTGGTGAAGGTGAAGCTGAAGTTGAAGATGTTTGAGTTTGGTTTAATGGTTTAGGGGTGAAATGATATGTCCATGGAATGGAAACTTTGGGCTTTACCTTATCTTTTTATTGGGCTCAATATTGAGTAACCATATGGATAGTTTGGATGAGGGGAAGTTTTGGGTTAGAAGGCTACTTCAGTTCCTCCTCACTATTAGATGAGAGTGTGAGAGTGGATGAGCACTGGGTAGGTTTTTTTGGTTGTTGGGTTGGTAATGGGCTTAAAATAGGTTCATCTAACAATAGATAATCCTCATTCCACAAGTTATGGGTAAGTGTTTAGAGAGCTTTATAGTTCTAAATGTCATGTCTATGTGTCCTATGGTATGAGTAGATTTGAACTATCATTGAACCAATATGGTTTAGGTTTTAAAGGGTCAAAGGGTCTAATATGTGGTAGGTTTAGGGAAGATGTTTTTAATAACTTTTGTAAAATGGTTGAATAATTTTTGAGCAATGGTGTTATGGGTGATGAGATTTTGGTTTTTGGGGTGGGAGACTTCTTAGAAGTAGGCTTCATCATAGAGGTTGTGGGTGGTAAAATTGTATTGGTAAGAGGTTTTGATTGGGGTTTCATGGTTTTGGATGGTTTCTAGGTAGAGGATTTAAAGGTGAAATATTTGGAGGTAGATGATTGAGATGATGAAGGTTTAGATATATATGAGAAGGTGGAGGTAGATAATTTGGTTAGAAATGATGGGGAGGTTCATTTTTTGGAAGGGGTAGGTAAAGGTATAATTAAAGGTGGAAGTTTAGTTTGGGTAGTTTTTGGAGGGTTCACCTTCTTGATAGAAGGATGAGATCCTAGGATGGAAGAAGAATGGGGTCCCAAGATAGAAGGTAAGAGGAAAGGAGGTGGTATGGTTTTGGTTCTAGGTGGGAGTTTAGGTGGATCCAGCTTATTAGTTGGTTTATTTAAGGTTTTATTTTGTGGATTAGACGGGGTTAAGTCCAACTTCAAAAATGGATGGCTAAGGCTAGGAATAGGAAGTATCCCTAGGTTCTTGATAGGTTTAATTAGAGAGGTGTAAGGTGTTTTGATAATCTAGGGTGGAGATGGTTTGGGTGGTTGTTCCATGGTTTTGGAAGGATAGGTGTTTGATGAGGGGATTGAGGTGATGATAGGCTTAATGGTGGATAAAATTTAGGTTGATGGTTACTTTTTTTGATAGGGGAGCCCAAGATGGTGTAAAAAGGTAGCTCAATACAAAAAGGGTTGAGAAGAGAATTCTGGGTTTTGGACTAGTCTAAATAAGGGTTTGTAAATTGGTTTGGTTCTTTGGGCATCAAATTCAAATACTAGGCCCATAAGATGAGTTAAGGGGATGTTTTCTTCATCCTTATCCTTGATCAAAGGTTCCAATATTTGGGAAAATGTTTCCACTATGGAAAGAGTAGATAAAGTGGTCTCTCTTTTTGGAATGGTTTCCAAAGAGAAAGAGGGGGATTTTATGGTGGGGGAGGAAAGTGTGATATAAATGGTTTCCTTCTTTGGTATTTATATAGAAGGAGAGGTGGGTAAGTTTTTTATCTCATCAAGTGGAGGATTAGAGGTGGTTACTTCCTTTTTTTGGGTGTCTAAAGGAATGGAGGGTGATTCCATCACTTCAATAAGTGGAGTGGTAGAAGAGGTAGTTGAGGTAATGGTTTTCTCATTGACAGGTTCATTAATAGTAAAATCTATTGTATAGACCTCATGAGCATGAGATGAATTTGGTTTTTTATCATCATGGTTGGTATAAGGGGCATAATAGGGAAAGGGTTGTCAAAATATGTTAAGTGACTAATTCATTGGTGCATTCAGATTGTCCAATGCAAGTTCTCCTTTATCAATAAAGTTTTGGACAATGGTTTTGAAGTTTTCACACTTACTAATAGCATGTCCAATGATTTAGTGGAAAGAACATATATCATTCTCATTATAACAACCAAGCATAGAGTAAGAAGCATCAAATTATAGGGGAGGTTTGATGGGCGAAATTTGAATGATGTTGGCTTTCATTATCTTGTCCAAAACTAAAGTGTATGACTCCCCTAGTGGAGTGTATTATTTTAGGGTATCCCAATTTTGATTTTGGGTTTATTTCTTGAAGGAATTAGATGGGTTGGGTTTGCTGGGTTGGTTAATGATCAGAGGTGGGGCTATTTTAAGGACAATTGTGTTTGTAACTACCTTTGGCTTGGTGTTGGTGTAGTTAGATTGGTTGGTAGTTATATATGGGGAAGGGTCATTGGATTATAAGATAGAGTATTTGATTATTAGTTTCAATTTCCCCTTGTTAATGGCTCTAATTTCTAGTTTGCATGTTATGGTGAAAGCCTCATCAAAGGTTCTAAAAGCTTGAACCTATAGAGTTTGGGAAATATATTTGGTACAATCTTGAGAGAAAATTTTGATGAACTTGGGTTGGGTCAAAGAGAAAGATAGTTGGTTGATAAGACCCCTCCATTGAGCTATGAAATTAGTAATTGATTCATCATAAATTTCCTGATGGGGTAGAGGTCAATGATGAAGAACTTCATAGATATATTCATCGAGAAGTGGTCTAAAAATGTTTGGACAAGTTGGGAAAATGAAAACATGGAGTGCCTAGTGAGAAAACTATACCAATATAATGATGGTCTATATAAATACATAGGAAAGGTATGAAGGAGAAGAACATCAAAGTAGGCAATCAAGTAGCAAGAATGTTGAAATGCTCTTAAGTGTTGTTGGGGGTCCTCCTTCCTTTAGACTTTAGAAAATTTGGGTAATTCCCATTAATGGGAGTATGCTTGGATAGGGATGGATGGGTGAATAGGTTTTCTTATAGATTTGGTCATAATATATAAGATTGCGATCCCCAAAAATAAATGACTCTAGGTTGGTCATTTTGTCCATCAACATTTTGACCAAATCTATTTGGGGTTAGGGAGCTCCATAAGTGTATGGTAAGTTTTGTTGGGTTTTGGTGTATGAAATGTATGGATAACTAAAATAAAGTTGAGAAGATTCCATATATTGGTATGTGATAATTGAAGGTTGGGATGATTCCACATAAGGGTTAATAGGCACAAAAGTTTTTGTAGAAGATGGAGTTATGTATCCTTGTGGATTAAGAACATAGTGTGGGTAAGGTGTCATAGGTATTGATTAAGTTGATGTGGGTTGGTTTGGATGTATGGCATGATTGTTAGATTGGTGAATTGACATGAATTGGGTTAGAGGTATGGTATGATTAGTTGGTTGGGGGTGAGTAGTATCTCTGGTACTGATAGGTGGAAGGGTGGAATGCATATAAAACAACATATTGTGAAGTGGGGTATATATTGGTATGTTAGTAAGGATAAGGGGAATAGTGTAAATATGGGTAGAAGATATCCCTATGGTAGATAGAGTAAGGGTAACTAAAGGTAAGGTTGCCCCTATGTTAGAGGAGTTATTGATTAGTGTAGGGGGTGTTTGGTTATTGGTTGGGTGGTTTGATTGAGTTTGGGTGGAGATAGTAGGTGGATTAATGGTGGAGGAACAAGCTTGAGTGGTCATAAGTTAGGTAGAGGTAGTAAAAACCATAAGATTGGGAGGAATCCCATAAGGTGGATCATTATGAGGAACCAAAGAAGTAGTTCAGTGAGATAAGGTGTTGAGGTAATGTTCAAGGTCCATGAGGTTGTTATCAAGGAAGGTGGTGAAATCCACATCACCTTGGGAAAACATCTGAGGCATGGTAGGGGGTATAAGGATTGGGAGAACCCTCAACATCCTAGGTATACTCTATGGAAGATGAATAATATAAAGGTAGATATTGGTTGGTTTGGTTCCTTAATGATTATCTAGTGAAAACCATATGAGAAATAGAGAGGAATAAAGGAAATCTCACAACACAAACACAAATCAAATCAAATAAAAATATCTCAAGGTAATTAAAACATATACTAGAATGCATTTAAAATCCTAGAATATTTTTTATCTCTTTATTAGCTTATGCCTTAGTTATAGAGTGTAAAGAATAAGTTAGTTTGTAGAATAAGTACTAGAAGGAAGTCTATGGTTGGTTTTAGGTGTTTAAGGCTCTCAAAAGGATGTGTGTTGGAAATCAATACATGGTTTAGTATTGGGGCCTACCCCATCATTTCACACACCAAAATGGTAAGGGTGTTGAGTTCTTATCTAGTATATACTAATTTCTAGAGTTTAGACTCAATCAGAGAGTTGGGTTTCAGTTCTCTTCTTGGTAATGACCTCCAAGTAAGATAGCCAAAGGTTGAAGGTGATCCACTAGGAGATGAAACCCTAATTGAGCCTTATGTCAATTTTTATGATGTTTTGATTGATTTAAGTGGTTTAGTATAGTGTGTGATAAATAAGTGAAACTATGATTGATTACTTTACTTTTAATTTAACTAAATGAGCTAAACATGAAAGCAATCAATGTATGCAAGGTTTATTTTATACCCAAAATAAATTTTAATTTATTTATATGAACATAGTATAATGAATAAAAGGTCACTTAGATGTTACTAGGTCCCACTGAGTGTGCTCAAATATTTCTCTTAATTTTTGTTTATTTACATTTCAAGAATAAGTAAGAAACTAGTAAAAAGGGTGTGGTAGAAGAGCCTATTTGTTTGTGCATGCATGATCCAAATGATTATGAAGAGATCCACTTTCTCTTGGTAAGGATGACCTATAGATATTAAATCACTCATGTAAAAGGGTTGTTAGATGGGTAGGAAGGTGTATTACCTAACGCAAGCTAGATCCAAGAAGTATGAGTCTATTAGGAGGATATGAATCCACACTCTTTGAAATAGTTGAGTTGAAATAAGTAAAGATAAATTACTTACATAAAATGGAAAAAAAATACTAAAATGAAATGTAAGAAGAAATAAATGCTTGATAAGTAAATAAACTAACTATAGAAAATAGTGGGTTAATACTAATGATAAATGGGTTAGGTTGGGTTTAAAAAATAGGTGAGGTCTCTATGAACATATATGGACATATAAAGTGGAATTTAGTTGAGGGTAGATAGGTAGAAATAAATTGTTGTTATTTCCTACCATAGTGATCATCAATGTTCAGGGTGGCCATTGATGATTGAGCTAATTATTAGTAGTTGTGTGATCAATGGTTGAAGGTGATTACTGGCAATCAAGGTGACTATCGATGATTCTTGTAGGTTTTAAAAGTGTTAAAAAAATATTCTGATTCATATTATAGAAAGGGGTTAGTAAATGGTTATGGATTTGGTTAAGGTTTGGGAGTTAGCAGATAAGATTTAGAAAGGTCTAATTTGGGGAGGGAAGTTAGAAACAAAACAAATAAAACCTGAAATAAAAAATGTACCTGGTCTTTAGCTTGATGGCTGATGGTTGATCTTAGATCAATTTTGGAAAAGTGATGGTAATTTACATCAAGATAAATATTGGTAGAGGTTTAGGTATCTATTTTATTTACTAATTTTTTGGATAGAAGACCTATTGGTTGATGGCTTGATCACCTATGTGATAGAATACTTGATTATGGATCAAACTCACCTCCTAATCCCTTCCTTTTATAAGTAAAGAACGATGGAGGTAGAAGGTTCCATAAGAGGTTAGGCTAATAATTTCAATGCCTCATGATGTTTTATCAATAAGTAAGGTGAATATATTAAATTATGTCATATTAACTTATAAATAGTTGGTGTTGTGTTTGACTATATGTGGAAGAGACTTGACCATCGATGGTCAAGGTGACTGTCGATGATCAAGTTGAGCATCAATAGTCAAGTGTCAAATTTTAAGTGGGGTAAAAGGGTGGGTTTGTTTAGTGGGTCAAATTGACCATGGTTAGGTTTGGTTAGGGGTTGAAGGTTTAAATTAGTTCCAAAGGGGTCTAGGCCTGTTTTGATGTTTGGAACTATAGTGTGTAGAATTCTAGTGTCTACAACCACCATACTTACTACTACAACTATATTTTTACAAAATATAAAATTTACAACAATATATTGAAAAGACCCTTAGGAAACTAGACACTATACATGTGCCAATAATTCTTATAATGCAATACTAGCAATTAGACATAAAAAACATGGGATGATCTACAACAATTAAGTATACTCTAACTCTCATCTAAACAAGACTAGTTTATAAATTTTAAATCCATTCATTTTCCAACAAATAATACAAACATTCAATGTCAAAATATACAAGGATACATATATATGGTAGTTGAATACTTCTTATAAAGAATACATTTCAAGGCATATCAAAAATTATCAACCCATGCTTAGATCTCACAATGCAAGTTTCTAATGTAACAAAATCAATATATTTTCTCTTTTCATAAATTAAGGTGTAGGAATAATAATTAATGAAAATACCTTCAAACAAAACTCCCATCACACCCTATCATTTTTTTCCATTTAAAAATTTTATTTACAAGAAATCAATCACTAACATATATAAAAGATAACTAGCTGAGTGGAAATACGTCTTCACAACAAGACAATAAATTACATTGTTTTATATATTGTTTCCAATGGATTAGACAACAAAGCACTCAATGCCAAATAATGGAATTTCTAAATTATATATTACTATAATCATTATGAGTAATAAAACATAAATTAAATATTATAGGGTCAAACCAATAAGAAAGTACAAAAACATCTATAAATAACACCCCAAATGCATATAAGGTACTCCTATTATAAAAGCCCTTAAATGGCATAAGATCCAATGCCAACTAAAATACGTAGGGGTTGGTTTAATAAATAGAAGAGGTTTAATAAATTAAATCCATCTATTATATATATATATATATATATATATATAAAAGGTTCTGGTTATATATCAAAAGGTTTTTATTTATATATATATATATATATATATATATATATATATATATATATATATAAACCTTTTGATATATAACCAGAACCAGTCGGAATCAATTTTCCCAACTGAGGGATTGTATGAGGAGATTGGAATGCGCTGACAAAAAAGGTTTTTTATCCTACATAACCTTACCCAATATCAAAATATTTTACCCTTATTCATCATATTTGAAATAATTAATTATAATTCATAATTTCTGTTTAAAATCAGAATTTGGAAATTTTTTCATTATCTAAAAACTATAAAACTTAAATTATCCTTCCTGGTTTCACCAAAATAGAATTTTGTACAATTATATAAACCTGATTAATCCACCCAACTCAATCTTGGTGAGTAAATTCATAAAAATGGATACATTCTTTAATAATGTAATAATAAAAAAATTTCACATAATTATAATTATCCAAGTGATTATAGTTACATGGCCTAGGTATAGGCTTATGTGGAAATCACCAAATTTCCCCAAATGAGAATATACTAGGTCAGGTTTTTCATAAACTTGTAATAATATCATATAATTTAAAAGGTAGAATCAAAACTTGGGGAAAAGGAATCACATGCCTAAAATAAGTAATTTTAGGGTTTTAAATTTAACTTTTCTCCTCTCTTAGATATACCACACTAGCAGTAGTAGCTCCAATATTCTCCCTTATAGACATCTCTACCTATGATTTATTTTATTCTTCTATTAATTCCTTTCCTACCCAAAACATAGGCCTGTAATCATGTTATTTTCTCCTTCGTGGTAGCTTGTGTAAATTTGAACCTATAACTCCTTTATTCTCTTCATTTCTCCATCTTAGCTCCTTCTCTATAGCCCATGGTCTAATGTGATGTCCCATCAACCTATCAAAATGCTAAGAAAAATTTTCATGCTCAATTTAATCTCCTCTTTAATTCCACAGATTACTAAATAAAAGG